>JARVZY010010459.1:0-32864 GCA_030686995.1 Artemisia argyi | reverse complement strand
AACTACGGAGGGGGACGTGAATTGATAAACTTCTTTAACACCGAGTTAATGTCATTCATCTTTTGTTGCCACACTCTCTCTATCTCGAGCTTTTTCGCGAGCACTCGCCTCGAATACCTGTTGTTGTATGTGTTCCTGCACTTGATCTTCCACTTGTCTAACTGCACTTGCATGTCTCTTTCCACTCGTGCTCTCATCTTTTCCAGAGTTTGTGCCTACGTTATATTCAGTCCCATAAAAAAACTCCATACCATAAAGTTGATCAAACACAACATTTTTTCACACCATTATACCGCATATATATAACTTGGTGTCAAGGAGCCAGGAATGTAAGTATAGATGATTGTAGCCAAACAAAAACTTCTATTCTGATCCAACCATATATTTCCAAATAACAACTGCGTTTTGTAAATCAAAAGGGGCTTTGAGCCGGCTGCACTTTAGATTTATCCAAACAACCCTTTTATCCTACACAAAAGAAATTTATTAATGACTCGTAATTAAAGGGCGTCAGTGAAATGGACGAGTTAACAGGGAAAATGGGTACTTTAAGTACGGGTCAAAACAGGTATTACTGAAACGGGTCAACATGGGTCATTTTGGTAACAGTTCTATATGGTTACTTTTTGGTACAAGTTAATATGGGCTGGGAGGCTGTGTTAGGTTTTCCGGATATATCTTGGTTTTCCTTCTTTGTTGTCCACAACACACTATGTACATATTCGAATTTTATCATTTCTATGGCAACAGTACCAAGTACGCATACTTTTCATGCTGGTACATTGGCAATAGATTCAGGGTAACTAAGAATAAATAATACCCACACCACCTCCAAGAAGAATGACCGAGTGTCAAATATGGTAATGTCCTTTATAGTAAGTAAGAAGAAGTTACCTGTTATAATCCAGAAAGGCTAGTTCCAGCGGCCAGTAACTCTGTATCTTTATCCAACATAAGCTTATAAGAATCTTAAGTATATATAGGTAACTACATGTTAAGTACAAACCTGGATCTTAGTAGCAGCGGCCAGTAACTCTGTATCTTCACGTGCATCTCTCTTTCCACTTGTGCTCTCATTTGTGAGTTGTAACTACACTTGCACCAAACTAACTATGCCGGCCTATAAATTATCTGAAATTAGACAGGTATATTTGTACCAAGTAAATGCATGTCAAATCCATATTTATAATGTTGCAGACTATGTAATGTGTTTTTCATAATTGCAACTTCACTCACTAGTCCTCCCTAAAATAAACGAGCAGTTACCCACTAGTAAGAACATCTTGCCACAACTATAGACGAACTGTCCGGTCTTCAAGATACATCGTCAGTTAATCTGTTTTCTCGAGACACATTTTGACTTTCTTTTTTCCATTCTGTGATATTCCAGACCCAATCAATCAAGTTGTCCCAATCCCCTTGATCTATCCAAGTTGGAGTATATATGTCAAGAACGGATAAATCATTTCCAACAATGACGTTGTCCTTTGTGGCTCTACGAGCAGCTTCCTCGCAACACTGACCCAATATATCATATAACCTACTTGCCATTACCCTTTCCCAAGCTTCACATATCACATCATGTAGATATTGCACTCACTAGCTTCACATATCACATAAGCACTTTTTAGAACATATTGCCAAACAAACACTTTCAGAACTAGTAGGCTCTACACATTTAGAATTTCTTATCATGTAGATATTGCAGACACTTTGTAGACGCTTATGTGACGAGAGTAAACACAACTGCTACATCGTACTTCATTATAAATTTCAAATGCAACAATAACTAAGCAAGAATGGATACAGAGAGTCATAGATGCATGAACAACCAATTCAAGAGAAACACAACTGCTACATCGTACTTCATTATAAATTTCATTCACTTCAAATGTGGTTTCAGTTATTTACAATTACACTTTTTGGCATACTGTTGGATACACACATGATCCCCTTGTAACTTCCACAGGTTTGGATGCAAAATTTTAATTGCATTGTACTAAATGGTGAACAAAAAGGAAGATCACATCTGAAACTGACGATGTTTAAACTTATGCAAGTTTACATTCTTTATTGAAAGACGCCAAGGAAAACCGGCCATTGTACTGGAAATTCTAAAACTTCATCATTGATCCTAAAACTTAGATAAAAATCAAAGCTTTCGTATCATGGGTAGATCAAAATGAAGTCTTGAGACCTCAACTCAGGTTCACATTTATGCCTATTTACATAATTTTAGGTGTTAAGATTTAGTATAAACATTGTTTTATATAATCATAGTATGTGTATGTCACATGTTGTATGTTTTCCTAAAGAAAATAAAGGTGGGAATTGTTGTGTTATGTTTTTAAGGTAACTGAGAAATGCTTAATGTTATTTGACTGTTGGTAGTGATACGGTGAAGAAATGCACGTATGATAGGCTTTATACTGATTAAACTGATTAGTTGTGGAGACTGAGTGTTTGCCACATACATGTGCAGTTGGCAACTATCTGAAATGACACTAAGATACAAGAAAATTAATCAAAACTAAACCAAAAAGTTCCATTAAGTAGGTGCGTAAAGAATCCACTTAAGGAGTACAATGAGAGAACCAACGCCCAAACACAAGAGATTAGATTAATGTGTGTGAAAGGTCCAACCCTTCCCATGGGTGGGAAGGGCTTTATATAGTACAAGCAATATGCCCCTAAAATGGGTTGTGGAGCGGGCTGACAGTGGGTAAAGACCCGACCCGACTCCACGATGTTACAATATCTAAACTATAACTAAACCTAAACAATTAAGACTACGAGCTAACTAATGCTAAATGATACTCGGGGTGACTGAGTTTTTCAGATGAATATTTATATTCCTAACGATCTTCCTCTAAGGGAGGTCACCCCGGAAAATACACTTTGAATTCTAGCATTCTATCCTTCAAATTTTTAGAAACGTAGGGGGGTGAATACGTTCTTCTTTAAAACATAAAATGTTTCGTATCAAATTTCCGATTAAGTGTGACTAAATATAAATAGTAGTTATGTCACTCATAACAAACATATATGTCACTTAATAACAACTATGCAAGCAATCACATAAAGATAAACATAAAATGAGGTTTAAACATTTTTAACCAATTCAGATTACAGTGGGGACGGTCCTTAAAATGTATGGATGGTTCCTTAAATGTTTCGGGACCGTCCTTGTCTAAGGGACCGCCACCGGTGGGCATTTTATTACGTGTGATTAAGTTTTCTTGTGTTTTGCGTTTCTAAGTTAATTAGTTAATATCATAAGCATACACACAACAAGCTACACAAACATAAATGCAATGCAAGCATAGAAAGTAAAGAGATAGGAAGAGAAAACGTAAACCGGATACGATGATTTATAGTGGTTCGGCACGAAGCACCTCTTCGTCCTACTCCACTCCCCGAGTACCACACTCGAGAGTTACTTCACTAATCAACACGCTCCTTCAGGCGGAACAAACCGTACACAGGTTTACACAAGGTTTAACGACACTAAGCAGAATGCCAAACGACATGCCAAATGGTATGCCATCACACGTGACGCTCTTATGCATAGCTTTTTCTTAATATATTATTTTGATATATTAAATATATCTTACTAGAGGAAGACCTTCTATATATATATTAATACTTAAAAATTTAGTTTGCTAATTATAGAAATTCCGAATTACTAGTTCTTAAGTTAAAGTAAAACTAATTAAAATACACTTTCTAACATTAAATACAATACAAAGCACTATTAATGTGGTCAAAATATTTAATGTAGTCAATTAATTAATTGGTTAATAAATCTTTTATATAATAAAAGAATTACATCATTTCGGAGTGTTTTTGCAAATCCCTTCTCATTGAAAAAAAATTGGACCAATAGTAGAGCTAGATTTTGCCACGTAGGCGAAATCGAACAACGTGATTGGTCAATAAAAAGTCAAAATTAAATTGATTTTGGTCAAACTTAATAAATTTGATTGAAAATTTTGGTTAATAAAAAAATGCATAAAAATATAGGTGTCAAATTTCTGAAAACAAAAACTTAAAAAAAGATGAAGTAATTAGTAAAACTTTAGTGGTTGAATTTTAAATAAATTATTTAGAGCTAAGTGTAAAATTATAAGTTTCCATATTTTTTAATAACTTTAGAAAAAACACAAATAACCCCTTACACATTATACCCTTATACTTTATCATATTAACTTTGTTTAGAATATGAGTATTAGTATTAGTTTTAAGACTTTCATCCATTAGAATATCTTTTTAAATAAAGACTCATGTTATTCTATTTAAAAGTTTAATTTATGTGTACACGGGTTTGAATATTAAATATGGCTAAATTATTAGTAACGAGAATATAAATATCAAATGGTAAGCACAAGTTACGGTGATATAAAAATAAACATACGCTATTCTATTTATATCAACAACTCATGAAATTGTTGTTTAAAATTTATATATGAATATACATAAAAACATTTTAAAAATTTTACGGAGCATATTTTAACTTCATTAACGCTCATTATCTAAACTCGCACATTTTGTACAACATGATATTAATAGTTAAAATTAAACAATAACATCAACATCAACCTCAACATGCCTGTCTGTTAAAAACATTATACAAAGCTGATTATTAAAAAAAAAAAAAAAAAAAAAAAAAAATCGCGCATCACAGTCCTTATTTGATAACAATCACCTCCTAAATCAAAAAAAGAAAAACTACGTAGGTGATAACCTAACTTTATTCATTGACGTGATGTTTAATAAAAAAAAAAAAAAAAAAAAAAAATAATAATTGGCCGTTGGAAAGGAATTAAAGTATGTACATGAGAATTATTAAGCAAGAATATATAGTTTTTAATCAGGTTATTACGTTATCATATTGCGATAATGTTATTGAGTACGCTTTTATTATTTATTAATACGCTCCTGTCGACATGTCGACGGGAGAAAATTGGCGGGCAAAATTCCCGCTCAAGTTTTGGCAATTATTGAGGTTGAAAAGTTTGACCAATATGCTCTTGTCGACATGTCGACGGGAGCATATTAGCCTGAAAAATTCAACGCGTTTGGCATCGGTCAATCGTTTTTTTCTTTGTCATTTTCTTCATTGTCCCAACGACAATGTGTCGACGGGATCGTGTCGTCGCCTGTTCTCCATGTTAGTTTAGAAGAACATTTCCGATTTGAAAAAAAATTCAAAAATATATGAAGGATGTAAAGATAAATAATACATGGCACGCAAGACCGTAAAAAAAATGAGATGGAAGACAGAGGGTTTAAATTCTATCTCATTTTAAATAACATGCGACCTCGAAAATCTATCTCATTTATCACACTAATTAATAGCTTGCAGACCTCAAAAATCCTATCTCATTGACTATATGCTCCGGAAGTATTTAATCATACTTGGCCAAGATGGTTGTTCGGGTCTAACCCGAATCTCACGGGTCAACCCGTGATCATAATAGATAATAAAGTCTATAAATAGGCTAGACGAGTTGCAGCAGTAGCTCACAACATCATAAACAAATACATACTTTGCTACCTTTGATATTTTCATCATGAAGAATATGCATGCAATGGTGTTATTTCTTGTTTTTATCACGAGTGTGAGCTCGACTTTGTGTGTTTCCTCAAACAATGGTGAAATTTCCATGGTCGTTGTGGAAGATCAACCGACCGTGCATGATGCAGGAAAAGGGATTAGTAAGGTACATTACATGCATGCATGTGTTAGATTGTTAGTTAATACAGTACGTACTAACTGCTTAAGCTAAAGATATGCTTGCATGCATTAACATTTAGAATTTCATATATTACTAGCAAACCTTCTTCACTTAGCTCTCATAATTTGAAATTAAGAAACAAAGATTGAATAATATCCTCTTCTACCGTCCCTTTGTGCAGGCAAATCCGGTTCAAATGGCAATAATGATTTTGGAAGATGGGAAGGTGTTGAAATTTTCTCGGAAATCATCCCCGGGCGAGAATTATTGCGTTGATCTTGGCCAGCCATGCGGGGCTCTTGATCCTTGCTGTGATCCCTATTACTGTGATGGTTATTTTACTGGAACATGTAAAACCACTCAATGTATTCGTACAGGCCTACCTTGCGTCCTCGGCACATGTTGCGGCTATTGTGTGGGAACCGTTTGTGTGGGTTAGGGAGTCTGTTATGCATGCAAGAGTACGTGTGTCTGTGGTAATAAATAATTCATGCCTCCAAATATATGGTGTGTCATGTATCTACAATAATGGAACATATCATCAGTTGATGATATGGGTCAAGACGTACTCAAGAGTCATGTTGTTTTAATTCTCTTTGTTTGTGTTGTTTAATGAAAAGTATTTCTATTATGGCAATGTCCAAATTAATTAGTTAAATCAGTTGAATTTTATCAGCTAAACAATGACACAATAATGATATGTATACACTTAAAAAATAAACATTTTTAACCGTTGATGAAACACTTGCCTTCTAACATGCTAAGTCTCACAAGTTCAACTTATGGATTAAAAAGATACTCCGTATATTGCACCTGCGAATCTGCAATTATGGCTACGTACGTGTCTTAAGTTAATGCTTAACGTATAGCTTTATGACTGTGCGACTTAAGTATTAGATAATTAAGTTGCTCTGACATAATTTTAAAACGAAAATTTTGAACTGATAGGTTTTACTGTAATATACAATAATTACATTAACACAACCATATTGATGTTTTGACCTAATTTTTCTTATTAAAGCACTCTGTAATAAAGTACATAATAAACATAATAAACACAATTCATTATCGAATAAAATGAATACGTCAATATCAACAACACAATTAAATAATCAATTGTGAAATTATTATATTAGGTCTGTATGAATTATTAAGATAAGAACTATTAGTATAAAATATTCATTCAGACATGCAACAATGAAATAAATTGACATATGGGAAATAATCGAAATATTTCTTTCAAAGCACCTCAGGTAACAAATGTAATTTAATGATACCTCTTTTTAGGATTCATTATCGGTTATGCTATAATCACCTGTTTAGCAAGAAGAGATGTGTTTGAGCCGGCTGCACTTTAGATCCAAACAACCCTTTTATCCTACACAAAAGAAATTTATTAATGACTCGTAATTAAAGGGCGTCAGCGAAATGGACGAGTTAAACAGGTAAAATGGGTACTTTAAGTACGGGTCAAAACAGGTATTACTGAAACGGGTCAACATGGGTCATTTTGGTAACAGGTCTATATGGTTACTTTTTGGTACAAGTTAATATGGGCTGGGGGGCTGTGTTAGGTTTACCGGATATATCTTGGTTTTCCTTCTTCGTTGTCCACAACACACTATGTACAGCCAGATGTATGTCAATGTTTCGAATTTTATCATTTCTATGGCACCAGTACCAAGTAGGCATACTTTTCATGGTGGTACATTGGCAATAGATTCAGGGTAACTAAGAACAAATTACAATATGCATTGCCCACATACCCACACCACCTCCAAGAAGAATGACTAATTGAGTGTCAAATATGGTAATGTCCTTCATATATGCACTATGCATGACATGTGGACTTTATAGTAAGTAAGAAGAAGTTACCTGTTATAATCCAGAAAGGTTAGTTCCAGCGGCCAGTAACTCTGTATCTTTATCCAACATACGTAAGTACGTATGTGTTAAGTACAAACCTGGATCGTAATAGCAGCGGCCAGTAACTCTGTATCTTCACGTGCATCTCTCTTTCCACTTGTGCTCTCATATTTGAGTTGTAACTGCACTTGCACCAAACTAACTATGCCGGCCTATAAATTATCTGAAATTAGACAGGTATATTTGTACCAAGTAAATGCATGTCAAATCCATATTTATAATGTTGCAGACTATATAATGTGTTTTTCATATTTGTAATTTCACCCCACCAGTCCTCCCTAAAATAAACGAGCAGTTACCCCGCTAGTAAGAACATCTTGCCACAACTATAGACGAACTGTCCGGTCTACAAGATAAATCGTCTTCGACCGGAAGTCAATTCCAAACATCAGTTTAGTCGAAGGGATACAAATTTCAGTTCACTTTCAAGCAAATAATTCAATAGCAGAAGCATTGTTTTAACAGCTGACTACATGGTTCACTCATTTAGACAGCATAACACAATGGCTCATTGGTCACAAAAGAACAATGGCCAAACCAAGCAAAACCTATAAATATATTGATAATGGATCCAACAGTGTGTTTCGACACATGACCATCTACGTCAGTTAATCTGTTTTCTCGAGACACATTTGACTTTCTTTTTTCCATTCTGTGATATTCCAGACCCAATCAATCAAGTTGTCCCAATCCCTTTGATCTATCCAAGTTGGAGTATATATATAAAGAACGGATAAATCATTTCCAACAATGACGTTGTCCTTTGTGGCTCTACAAGCAGCCTCCTCGCAACACTGACCCAACAATCATGTAGATATTGCACTCACTAGGTTCACATATGGATTATATTGCACTCACTAGCTTCACATATCACATAAGCACTTTTTAGAACTTATTGCCAATTAACAAACACTTTCAGAACCAGTAGGCTCTACACATTTAGAATTTCTTATCATGTAGATATTGCAAACACTTTGTAGACGCTTATGTGGCGAGAGTAAACACAACTGCTACATCGTACTTCATTATAAATTTCAAATGCAACAATAACTAAGCAAGAATGGATACATAGAGTCATAGATGCATGAACAACCAATTCAAGAGAAACACAAACACTACTCTACAACACTTAGTTTACCAATGTTACAATTTTTAAGCAACATACAGTCATACTCTCGTCACATAAGCGTTCAGGATCATTTGGCCATTGTATTCTCATTCACTTCAAATGTGGTTTCAGTTATTTACAATTAGACACTTTTTGGCATACTGTTGGATTACACACATGATCCTCTTGTAACTTCCACAGTTTTGGATGCAAGTTTACATTCTTTATTGAAAGAGGGGCCAAGGAAAACCGGCCAGTGTCTTGTACCAGAAATTCTCAAATTTCATCATTGACACTAAAACTTAGAGAAAAATCAAAGCTTTAGCATCATGGGTAGATCAAAATGAAGTCTTGAAGACTGCAACCCCAACTCAGGTTCGGATTATGCATATAGCATATTTACATAGTTTTAGGTGTTAATATTTCGTATAAACATAGTTTTATATGATCATAGTATGTGTATGTCACATGTTGTATGTTTTCCTAAAGAAAATGAAGGTGTGAATTGTTGTGTTATGTTTTTAAGGTAACTGAGAAATGCTTAATGTTATTTGACGGTTAGTAGTGATACGGTGAAGCGCGTATGATAAAAATTAACCAAAACTAAACCAAAAAGTTCCATTAAGTAGGTGCTTAAAAGAATCCACTTAAGGAGTACAATGAGAAAACCAACGCGCAAACACTACTATGATATTCTAGCTTCAACATAGTGTCAAAACAATTTAACATAACGTGCACATAAACAAATATGTCTAAACAAAATCTCACGATAACACACACCATTACTATTAATGACTTTCACATCCTGTCTTCTCTCCTTCTTGGGGCACAAGTGATGATCTCATCGACTCTTAGGATCATTTCTGCAGCTTCGGTTGCAGAAAGCAATACCGCCTGCTTCACCTTGAATGCCTCAGATATTCCAAGCTCAGACATATCTCCAACCTGTTTAACAAATAACGCAAAACCAAACATCAAAACTTTAAACTTGTCTTGCTACAATGCGACTATTAATCAGTCTTTGTTATGAATTTGTTTCACTTACAGAGCCAGTAATCACATCAATCCCGGCATTGCTGTTCTCTTTATGGTGCTCAGCTCGAAGTTGAGCAATCAACTCAGCACTGTCCAAACCAGCATTGTCAGCAATGGTTGTTGGGATCGCAAGTAGAGCCCGTGAGAAAGCATCGATAGCATGGGACTTTTTGCCGGGAGTTTTGCGGGCCAACTCATCAACTGCCTTAGCCATTATCATCTCTGGCCATCCACCACCAAGTAGAACCCTGCTGTCATTTATGGTCTGAGATAGCACACATAAAGCATCATGCAGCGATCTTTCTGCTTCATCAAGAACATGGAAACTGCAAAAAGAAAACATTAAGTATCACTATATATGTCTGATTATCATCGATAAAAAGATGGTACTTCGGAATTTTGATTTCGGAACTGATAACGTAAATACTGTATATAAGAAGCATATGTCATACCTTGCACCTCTCAAAACGATAGTACAGGCCTGACCCATTTCAACACCTGAAAAATGGATCAACTTGTCCTCACCGATCATAATTTCTTCAATAAGTTTGCAGTGTCCAAGTTTAACAGACTCAGGATTGTCAAAAGTCGATGCAATTTCACCACCAGTAACTAAGGCCAGACGCTCAATTCCATCAAAATCAGCATGCTCTATTGCAAGGATTCCGGCATCTGCAAACAACTCCTCGGGGAAATTGTAGATCAATTGTCTGTTCACGAAGCAGTTGATACCATGACCAATGATCTTTTGCACCTTCTCTCTCATTTTATCCTTTTCGGCTCCTTCAATTTGAGCAACCTTTGCCATTGAGTCAACACGGACTCGTGCTCCGTAGATTTTAACTTTGTCGGTGTCCATAGCTGTGTTTGCAATCAAAATGTTGGCATTTTCAATCCTTTTTGGTTGTCCAAGACCAATCTTTTTGTCTAGAATAAATCTGCACAGGCAATATAACATAAATTATACCCTAGAAGCTGTACCAACATCCATGCAGTATCTAATGTGGTGAAATTGCATTTGAGTACTAGTTACATGCTCAAGTAAGAAAATAGGTGATTATGGCGCATAACAGGCAAAGGTCAATTTGTGGGGACATCAGAAGATGAAAATTGTTCGAACTTCCATATGAAAGAAGTAACATTTACACAATATGAAGATACTAGGAAAAAAAAAAAAAAAAAAAAAAAAAAAAGGAAGAAGAAGAAAAAAAGGTTATCTAACTCACCCTTCATCCAAGAAAGAATCCTTTAGTGACCCTCCAGCTTTCTTGATGATCTGGATCGACTCCAAGTTTGTGCTTCCCTGACACATCAAGACAAAAGTACATTAGAAAGGGATATTGCGCAACAATATGAGTACAAATAGTCGCCTCACCCGATCAGGTCTATTGGCATATGTAAGACTAAAATTTGAGATATAACAGACGGATATGCATCACCAGATATACAGATAAAGAACTTAATACTTTTTGCTCCATTTCTGAAATGATTTACAAGTCACCTTTCATCATGTTTTTTAAAAGTTTAATATACCAGCAAGGCAGCAAATAGCATATATCATATGGACTAATCAGACACAGGTATTGTCAAAGAGTACAACCATCATCTGTTTCAACTTATTATTTGCAGAACAATAAGAAGGAAAGTGACGGTACACAATGTGAGTTTAGTCTATTAGTGTGCAATGACTGCTCACCTTTAGCCTCATCACAGCATCAACAGCCAAGGTTGCAAAATGTTCCTTGTCCTGGGAGAGAATTTTAGAGCTTAATGTGGTCATTGCAATCTTCATCAAGTCTGATCTGAATTTCTCTGTATAAAACCATTAAACGTGACATTAACATGCAGGGTACACTCTCATTAATATGCCACTAATTCGGCAGATAACTGAATATCAAGTGGCATGATATGTAACAAAGTACAAGTGAGAAGCTACACAAAAATGTAATTTTATGAAAGTATATTAGATGTGAGCAATACGAACCTGCATCTTCCTTGTTATCCTTGACTCTTTCCAACAATGCACTACGAGCACAGTCAGCAGCCATTCGGTAACCTGAAAATTGAAAGAAGATAAGGATGACATACATTCACGTGAAAAGTTAAATGTATATTAAATCAATAACACACATCAAAACAGACCTGAAATAATTGTCATTGGATGAATTTTTGTGGCTACCAACTTCTCGGCCTCCCTTAAAAGTTCCCCAGCCAAAACTACCACAGAGGTAGTCCCATCACCCACCTCATCGTCTTGAACTTTCGAGATGTCTAATCATAAAATTAAGCAATTTAACATTAGCCTCAATAATGACGTGTTTAAATAGCACTGGGCAAAAGACAAAAAGGACTAATATAAGGATACCAATAAGGACTTTAGCAGCAGGGTTATTGATATGAAGAGACTTTAAGATAGTAGCACCGTCATTCGTCACTGTGACACTGTGTCCTCTACCTGTTGACTGCAATATTTTATCCTGCAAATTTTGAATAGTAAGAACAATTAGTATGCGTATAAGAAGCTAATCGTCTCTCTGGGCAACGGAAACATATGTACAAAACACTAACCATTCCCTTGGGCCCTAAGGTCGTCTTCACCAAATCAGCTATTGCCATAACTCCAACAAAGGATGCCTGAAACGAAAATAGCACGTAAGACAAATTTATTAGAGCTAAGCATAAACTCCTATCCAAACATACGACGTAAGAAGATAAGAAGACTCACCATTCTAGCGCGTTCACCCTTCTCTTCGGTAGCTTCATCTTTAAAAAGTCTTTCAACCTGAGACACACCAAAAGTTAAATTAAGGAAACGTAAAAAGAAGCAAGGGGCAAATAATTAACTAGAACTCAGTGGGTTATGAAGTTTGAGTGTTTAACGTACCGCCATAGAGAGGATGTAGATTGAACGAATCCAACTGCCTGAAGGATGTTATACCCTGAAAAAAACAAGAACAATTTGCTATCAATACATGACGAGAAAGTGGTAACAATAACTTACCATCAGATATGCGAAAAGAGTTCCACTTCGCTTAGAAGTTTATTTCTTTATTATGAGTTGCTACACATATAAGAGATGTAACGACCCAGTCCCATAATAAAGAACACAACTTTAAACGAAATTCTGTAGACCATATGCATTTGTTAGGTAACTAATTAAGTTTTAAGATCTTAAGCATTATTATCTTATAAAAGACATTCTCAAAAAAGTATAAATATTTCTCGTGTCATTGTATACAAAATCACTCGATTTCGCTCATTAACTAAGACACATATCATAACCTAATATCTTCTTATACAGCGAGATATAACCCTGACCTAACATCAAAACACATCCATATGTTCTAAAAATAATGTATATTCAAGCAACACACGAGTATAGAATTTGTATAAAAAGATGGGTGTAATTCAATTTATAATTTACATATTATTAATTAATCTTTTCATTTTATTTTTTCTCTCAACACTGAGATTTAATTTCTGTAAGATCTCTCATCTTGCTTTAGTAATGTAAATACAATAACAAATAAATTAAAAGTATACACATCTATTATAAACCCTCAATAACATGCGGACCTCGTATTACTCGTTTACTATATTATGGTACCATTTAAATTCTATCTCCATGTTAGTTTAGAAGAACATTTTCTAATTGAAAAAAAAATTCAAAAATATATGAAGGATGTAAAGATAAATGGTCCCAATATTTGCATGTCATGTTCTGATGGAAAATCCGTGATCATAATAGATAATGTCTATAAATAGGCTAGACGAGTTGTAGCAGTAGCTCACAACATCATAAACAAATACTTTGCTACCTTTGATATTTTCATCATGAAGAATATGCATGCAATGGTGTTATTTCTTGTTTTTATCACGAGTGTGACCTCGACTTTGTGTGTTTCCTCAAACAATGATGAAATTTCCATGGTCGTTGTGGAAGATCAACCGACCGTGCATGATGCAGGAAAAGGGATTAGTAAGGTACATTACATATATGCATGCATGTGTTAGATTGTTAGTTAATAAAGTACGTACTAGTGACTGCTTAAGCTAAAGATATGCTTGCATGCACTAACATTTAGTATTTCATATATTACTAGCAAACCTTCTTCACTTAGCTCTCATAATTTGAAATTAAGAAACAAAGATTGAATAATATCCTCTTCTACCGTCCCTTTGTGCAGGCAAATCCGGTTCAAATGGCAATAATGATTTTGGAAGATGGGAAGGTGCTGAAATTTTCTCGGAAATCATCCCCGGCCGAGAATTATTGTGTTGATCTTGGCCAGCCGTGCGGGGCTCTTGATCCTTGCTGTGATCCCTATTACTGTGATGGTTATTTGTATGGAACATGTAAAACCACTCAATGTATTCGTACAGGCCTACCTTGCGTCCTCGGCACATGTTGCGGCTATTGTGTGTCAAACTTTTGTGTGGGTTAGGGAGTCTGTTATGCATGAATGAGTGTGTCGTCTGTGGTAATAAATAATTCATGCCTCCAAATATATGGTGTGTCATGTATCTACAATAATGGAACATATCATCAGTTGATATGGGTCAAGACGTACTCAAGATTCATGTTGTTTTAATCCTCGTTGTTTAATGAAAAGCTCGTTGTACTACGTACTATTTCTATTATGGCAAATGTCCAAATTAGGTAGTTAAATCAGTTGAATTTTATCAGCTAAACAATGACGACATAATAATGTATACGTACACTTAAAAATAAACACTTGCCTTCTAACATGCTAAACTTTTAAGTCTCAGAACTTCAACTTATTAAGCATTTGTTTAATTTGGGATTGAAAAGATATAGATATTACTGCACATGCGAATCTGTCAACCGGACCCGACCCTACCAACGGTTTCAACCGGGAATCGGAGTTGACACCCGTTCGGCTAGCCAATAAAAGTCGTCCAGAAATGATATTATTATATCAATAGAGTTTCAAAATACATACGAAATTACTATGTTCGTAAAATGTTATTAAATAGTAAGAGTGTATCGTGAACCAACCTATACACATTTTAGAAATTTTCGATAGAACTAACTGAAAAACCTAAAAAATGTGTTTCATAAAAAATCGGATGATTTTTTCAAAGCAAAGGATGCAAATGTGTAAGGTGCTAATTATATTAGGGATAATGGCATATAAATGTATCTTACTTGTTACTCTATCTTTTTATATGTATCGAATTGCTTTTTTACTATTCTATTTACCAAACTTGCATTTTGCATCAATTGTGTGTATCATGCGACTTTTTTGCCCCTCGGCAAAAAAGTCACATAATACACACAATAAAAAGTCACATAATACACACAATTGACGCAAAATGCAAGTTGGGCGCCTATAATAGCAAAAAGAAAAATAATAATAATTCGATACATATAAAAAGATAGGGTGTCAAGTAAAATATATTTATAGGCTCTTTTATTTATATATATATATATATATATATATATATATATATATATATATATATATATATATATATATATATATATATATATATATATATGGAGACTTTTTTACAAGAACCATCTTATCTGCAAGAACTGAGAGAACCACCAAAAACATGTATGCACGCATTTTAAAATACATGCAAATCATCTATAATCATAAGTATCCACCTATGTTCTTCAATATCATCATGACTCATCCTCTTTTTTCAGAAAAACCTTACACACGGCCGCAATATTGTCGTTGCACGCCTTATAAGAACATACATGCACACCTTCAAAGAAAAATTTTGTATTTCCAATTTCTTATCAAATTCTTTAGAACAACTATGTTTTTTTTAAACATATGTGTTGTTTTTAGAACATATGTGCAAAAATATAATTATTGAATGCGTGCATGTATGTTTTTAGTTGTTCTCTCAGTTCTCGCTAATAAGATGGTTCTCGCTAAAAGTGGATGAGTTCATGATGATATTGAAGAACATTGGTGAATACTTACGATTATTGATGATTTGCATGTATTTTTATAGTATTTTAAAAGGCGTGCATGTATGTTTTTGGTGGTTCTCTCAGTTTTCGCAGATAAGATGGTTCTCGTAAGAAAGTCTCCCTATATATAATAATAATAATAATAATAATAATAATAATAATAATATTTAAAATTACCTCAACTAATTTCTTTAACATTTAGGTTTTCGTTATCTATACAAGTATTTTTTTTTTTTAACTTTTTTAATTGCATGATATCAACCGCCACAATGCTCAAGTACCCGGCTATTTCAGAAATAGATTTAAGGCATTTGTTTCTTACACTTTTTTTAACAGAATTTGTTTCTTACACTTGCTGCTTCTTAAATCTTAAATACAAAAAGGACTAAATCTTGAACAAAGTTTATAACGTCAACTTGCTACACGTTTTCAATTGTTTCAACCTTGTCAACGCAGGTGCCCTTCACCTTCTTCTCCTTAGACACGTATCTACTGTTGTTTTATTTCCATTTTTTCTTATTAATTTACAAAACAAGCCCTTAAATTATGTAACTAATTTCATTTAACACTTAGGTTTAGGGGTGACAATCGAGTTGTGTTCATGTTAACCTATTCGAGTTCTTGTGTTCGCGGATTAGTATAACCTCTACCCAAACACGACTCATATATTAATCGTGTAAAGAAACTCAACCCTAAGACATAACTGCATAACATGTGTAACTCGTTTGTGACCCGTTTAATTAAATAGGTCAAGCAGTGAATAAGATTAGTGGTTTGTTGATTTAACTAGTTTAAATGCAAAAATAATATCGGGATTTAAATATGACAAAAATAACATACAAATAACTGTACGACAATTTTATAACGTTAATTTCAATGATATCTGAAGTATAATCGTAATTCACCCATATTATGTATATAACAAATTACATGTAATCCAAATCCAACATAAAAACAACCCAACTCCATAGAATACGAAAAACCCTAAATTACGATTTCTCTCTGGAGACTTTGGCGACACAGAACCCTTACATCCCTAAATCGCTTTTCTCTTATCTTTCCTTCTAATTGACCTTAAACCTTGATCGTTCTTCTTGCTCTTAATCTGTCCTAGTTTTCTGGTCCAGGTTCGAGTGATTTGCACGAGTTTCTGGTTGACTTAGTTGGGTCGTTTTTATTAGGGTTTAGGTTTGCGTGGAGTTGTGGTACACCGAATTTTTATTAGTCGACTTTGTCTTGTGACTAAGTCGGCGCTAATCCTATTAATACTTCACTGAAGTTTTATCTTGTATTGATTGGATTAACATGGACGTGGGTTAGATTGGTTGGGTTTCATGCTTAGAACCCTAAGCGATTAGGGTTTATCTTTTGTTGTTTTGGCTGTGCAATCTGCTGGTAACGTTTGTGTCTTTTTGTTTGGTTTGTTTACTGGTAGTGAGAGATGAATAAGGGTTTTTTGAGTCCTAAGAGTGTGAGTATGGATTCGGCTAGTTTGAAGAATGTTCCTGGGCAGCATGTTGTTAATGATTCGCATAGTATTAAGTCTGGGTTTAAGATGAATGATGCTGTAAACGTTGAAGTTACTAAGTCTTGTGGGACTGCTAGTAACGTTGAGTTGGATAAGCCTAGTGGTACACTTGAATCGAATGTGGCTGGTGATGCTTCTACCCAGCGTCATGTGGAGCAATTGATTACTAATGCGCATAAGAAGTTTGATGAAGCCATGAACATAATTCAACATGATATTGCTACTGATATGGCTTCCTCATCTGATGCTACTTCTGTCCCTACTGCACCTAAGGTTGATTCGTCTAGTGGTAATGGAGTGAAGTCGGTTTCTTATGTGGGTGCTGCTTCTAACGAATCTCTGAAACACGTGTCTAATTTTCGGAGATTAGAAAGCAGCAAGAAGAAGGATAATGTTGACCTTTCTATCCCAATGA
The DNA here is from genome assembly GCA_030686995.1 of Artemisia argyi. NCBI lineage: Eukaryota > Viridiplantae > Streptophyta > Magnoliopsida > Asterales > Asteraceae > Artemisia > Artemisia argyi. Next base: position 15,161 of record JARVZY010010459.1, on the reverse strand, counting down.
AGGTAGTGGAAGAGGTGAACACGAGGTTTGAGAATACTCTCTATGGATATTTCCTTGGTCAGCGTCTTGCTTTTCCTGTCGTGGATTATTATGTTCGCAATGCGTGGGCTAAGTATGGGTTACAAAAGGTAATGATGAACGCTAAGGGGTTCTTCTTCTTCAAGTTTAATTCGAAGAAAGGTGTTGATGATGTGCTTGATAATGGTCCATGGTTGATCCGTAATGTTTCTATTATTCTTAAACCTTGGACTTTGAATACCAATTTGTTGAAAGAGGATTTAACTCACATTCCGGTGTGGGTTAAATTTCATGATGTTCCTTTAGCGATGTTTTCTGATGACGGGCTTAGTTTGCTTGCTACTTTGATTGGGACTCCCAAGAGATTGGATGCCTTTACTAGTCAGATGTGCAAAGAATCTTGGGGCAGGAGTAGTTTTGCTAGATGTATGATTGAAGTGAAGTCGGATGAGGTACTTAGGGACAACCTTACTGTTGAGATTCCTTTACTTGACGGTTCGGGTTCGACTATTGAAAAGATCCGTGTGGAATATGAGTGGAAACCGCCTCGCTGTGATAAATGCAAGGTGTTTGGACATGTTTTGGTGGATTGTCCTAAGGGTGTGATACCGACTGCTCAACCTTCTAAGAATGTAAACGATGGTTTTCAGACTGTTAACAATAAGAAGAAGGGTAAGCAAGCTGCCTCGAATACGGGTCGCGGAGGTTTTACTAAACCGGTTGTGGGTAAGCATTTTGAATATCAGCCAAAGAAGACTCCTACTGTACCCAAGAAAGTTAATGTTAGTAAAAAGAAGACTTCTGATGTGGCTGGTACGAGTGGAACAACGATCTCTACATCTAACCAATTTGATGCGCTAAATATGGATGGTACGGATACGTTTGGTATTCCTACTTATGACACCAGTATGGATGTGGATGCTGGCAATACAATGGAAGTCAATGTGGATGAGTCGGTTAAGACTGGTGCTACATCACAAGAACCGCTTGTGAGTGATTCAATGGGAACTAAGGAAGTTGGTTCTACTCCTTTAGTTGAAAAAATTAGTAAGTTTGAAAAGCTTCTTATTGATGGGAAAGGTACTCTTGTGGATGATGATGGTCATCCTGTTCCGTCTGCCTCTGTCACTAAGAGGGCTAACCCATTTTCCAAAGTGGGTGATGTTGTGGTTTCTGATAGTGAGGAGGAGGAGGTTCTTAACACGTTCGACGAATCTGCTAATCTTTTTGGTAGAGGTCAAGAGCGTGAAGATGAGTTTGATGACTATGATGATTACTCGAAGCAAATTCATGATCTTCCAGGGGAATTGGATGCTCTTAATGCCATCTATGGCTTTAATCTCCAAGGTCGTAGGAAGTAGTTTATATTTTTGTCCGAGTTAATAAATAGGATGTGGTAGTGGTTTTGTTTTCTTATCTAGAAAATAGGAAGTATCTTGTTATGTAAGCTCTTCGCCTATGTAACGGGCTGAGATATGGGATTCACTCATATCCGTTGTTCTTAAATGTTTTTTGGAGTAATATATTTACCGGGTCTTTTGACCTTTTACCCAAAAAAAAAACATAAAAACAACCCGTTTATTAAACGGGCTAGACGGGTTGACCTGTTTTTTTTTTACCCAAACCTGTTTATCCTTGACCTAAACCTGTTTAACTTCGTGTCAGGTTCGTGTCGTTTATTGTATCATGCCGGGAATTGACATCCATACTTATGACTAAGAAATATTATTAAGTTGCACATTTGGCCCTTGAACTTCGAGTTCTTACTTTTCTAGTCACATTCTTTAATTAATAAGTAATTCTAACTTTATTTATTTATTTTATAAAATTTGGATGTTGCATGAACATTTAAGTAGAATCTTACGATCTCGATTCAAAAATATGATTTGGTTCTTACAAACATAAAAATGACACATAAAACGATCTCGATCTTGACAGCTTTAATTTCATATGTTAAAAAATTTCCACCTTGAAGACTTGATCACATGAAAAATGACACAAAAAACCAAAAACAATGGTTAGCGGAACTATGGGGAAGTAAGCTTTGGTCACCTTATAATTTTATTTCACACAAAATAAAAAATGATGGTTGGTGAAAGTAAACCTTGGTCACATTGAAATTGTGAATTCACATAAAAACAAGAGTAGTGCTAAATCCACAAAGGATTTATAAAAAGAAATCCGCAAAAGAGATATGTCATGTGTTGATTAGTTGAGCAAAGAAAATAAAGGGAAAACATATTTAAACACACCAATCAATACATGCCACATCTCTTTTGTGGATTTCTTTTTGTAAATCCTTTGTGGATGTAGCACTACTCTAAAAAGAATGATAGGTTACTAAAAGTAAGCTTTGATCACATTACAATTGTGATTCACACAAATACATGGAGTAAATAGTGTAGGAGAATTGTTATACATTCATAAATAAAATCAGATTACAATAATAACAATAATAATACTACCTCCGTCTCATATTAAGTGTCCACTTTCATAATGCACAAAGTTTTATAAGATTCCACTAACTAAACTCTCCACCAATCAAATATTACTTTTACCCGCTAAACTCTCATCTTATTGGTTGAAAGGTACAAGTGGACACTTAATTTGGGACATCCAAAGATTCCATTGTGGACACTTAATATGGGACGGAGGGAGTAATTAACAGTAATTAAAAAAAAATTAAACAGACAAAATGAGGTAGAAGCAGAAGACATACTCTAAATAATGATAATTAAAGAAAGCAATAAAACGTCAATGCACAAGGCTCGTGCTTGACACGATTACCTTAAAATAGATTCGTCGTCTGCTTCCCAAGATACAATGGCCAAAGCTGATGTACTACCGGACATAATCTTGGTTTTGACAAAAAAAAATTTGTTTATAAAACCTTTTAATTAAATTAATCCGGTTTTAAAAAAGTGTTTTAATTCTCTTACACATAATCTGTTTTAAGATTGTAGGGAAACTGTTACACTTTTATTGATAAAATCGATTACAATAATAATAATTTAAAATTATTTAAGAGCAGAAAATTAAACAGACATAATGAGGTAGAAGCAAAAGACAGTCTCTAAATAACTATAATTAAAGAAAGCAATAAAACGTCATGGCATGAGGCTCGTGTTTAACAAGATTCCTTTAAAACAGATTTGTCGTCTATTTCCCAGGGTACAACGGCCAAAGCTGATGTATAGCCAGACGTGACTGCCTGAAAAATCATAGAAACATAGTGTGTTTCTGATCGTGGAATGGCTGGAATTCGTTTAACTTGGAGTCACATTTTTAGTTGTGTAAGACCAAATGACCATAGGGTATATTTATAGTGTAACCCTAGCTTGGTGACCAATACAGAATCGCAGCCATATAAAATCGACTTCAAATATGTGATTTTCTTGTTCACAAAAAGATTTGCGCGGAGGCGAATTTTCAAAGCCGCTACATTCGTGTTCGCTGGACTTTACAAGATTGGAACCCATTTATTCGTGTCCGGCGGAGTTCACAAACTTGAAACCAATTTTTGAACAGAAATCCGATTTTCATGTAATTTTTGGAGTAAAACAAAACAAAGAAATTTGATACGTATTTGATATCAAGACTTCTATATAAACACTTCTGCACTTCCTTTACTAGGCGATGTGGGATACAACATTTTTTCAAAATTTTGTGTTTCAAGTGACCTACTTTAAGACACAATATTTCATTCATATTAACTCTTTTTTTTAACATACTTTTGCTCGTTGTGAAGTTCTGCAAACCTATTAACCATATACATATGTATACATATATTAAATAGTTTCTTGCAAATCCATTTTCCTAACAAAGAGTTGGTGTATGTATATGGATTGTAAAATTTTCAAGGACATAGGGCATTCTTGTGCCTAATAGTCCAAGTATCTAACCTTTTTATTCATCAAGATACAAGAAAACATGCAACAAGTGCGAGAAGGCTTCCAACAAAGAAGAAGATCACTATTGTGCGAACTCGTTGGAGTCAATGGCGGATTTCGCTTCTTCGAAGCTAAGGAAAAGAGTTAAGGCAGTCTCAACACAAGTGGATGGTAATGAGAGTGCATCAGCATTACAAGGGTACAAAGTCAAAAATGTAAGGAAACTGAATGCAGATGATGTTGTTGTTTAATTGCCACCGAGAATAATATGGCTACGCTGTCCATTATTGCCATAAAGCATCCAAGATTAACGCGTATATGGTTTCTTTGGTTGGGGATAACAACAACGTAAAAGCCAAGGCAATATCGGTTTGCCATGCAGATACATCCTCATGGAACCCGAAACATTTAGCATTTCAGGTTCTTAATGTAAAACCAGGAACATATGCTGTCTGTCATTTCCTTGTCGAAAATGAGGTAGCTTGGGTTCCCTACTAGACTGTACTTTGCAAATTCCGGCTTATAATGCCTGAAATAAATCGTAATAATCTCTTTCGTTCTTGATTTATGCCTTACCGTCTTTAAAAGTAACAACTATTTGATTATTCTCATTAAAAACTTTTGCTAGTTTTGTCAACACACAAACTCGAAAACACAAAGATAATGTTCTATACTGAACTTTCTATTATAACTGAAGTTTCACTATAAAACCAAAAAGGTCACAAAAGATGCAGTGGTATAACATACAGTGACACAAACTGTGTGTGTAACACCCCCAAAATTTGGTACAGCGGAAGACTCAACAAGCTTTCGGGGTGCTACGGGGATTGGTATCCAAACACAAGACATAAAAGAACGAGATAAAGTAAACATAATAAAGTACAACCACACGGGGTTTTAAAGTTTACATTATCCCAAAATCATCCAAAGTCAGGCCCAAAAGAAATAAATATAGGTCCACAATAGTTATCAGAGTTTTAGAAAATATAGATCCATAACCGGTGCCAAATGCCAAGCCTCCAATCCCAAGCATCCGCATAGCATCACTTAATTACCTGAGAAAACGTGCTAAAAGTCAGCTTTCGCTGGTGAGATCATAGGTTTAGATTCATAATTCAATATAGTGTACATATACGCAAAAACGCTTACTAGCTAGACTAGGCCTCAATCATCCAACCAAAATATTCCAACCAAAACAAATCATCCCTATAGGTGCACGCTATAGCTCAAATCAATCCAATCAATAGCTTACCTAGCTCAAGTCTAGGCCTCGCTCTATAACCAATCCAACAGCTTACCTAGTTCGGGACTAGGCCTCGCTCAACAACTAAATCAATAGCTTACCTAGTTCGGGACTAGGCCTCGCTTAATCCTACCTAGTTCTATAAGCATAGCAAGTTTTGAAATAAATAAATAAAGCGATAACAGTCCACATAAAATATTTGCACGTTTCTCACCCAAAGTATTGAAAACAGAGTTCAAGAGTAAAAGTGGGGCTATGACTCACCTCAAGTCCAGAAATCTTCAAAAGAAACGATAGAAGAAAGACGTAAGTTGTTAGCCTCGCTCTTTTATAAAGATAACGTCACATACGTGAAATGGACTAGATATGTAGCAAGTTGTGCCATTAGGGACTACTTATGTTAACTTGGCAAACTTGTAATGTGTAGAGCCTATAAATACCCCTCATGACTCTCCATGAGGGGTGTGGGAAATTGTGTATTCATTCATTCATCTTAATATATTCCATTTTCTTCACCCTCTCTCTACTTTCTCTCTCTAAAACTAAATATGGAGTTCATCAATAATCATCAATCAAGACCTCCCGAACCACATAAATCATCTATATTTTTGGTCCTACAATTGGTATCGGAGCTCATGGTGTTCTTTTTATTGATTTTTTTGTGGTTCGAATATGTGTAGAAGCTGTTTTTTGTGCTATTTTTAAGTGGTCGAAATTTTTTTTCCTACCTTTGTGGTAACAGCTTTTCTACAAGTTCTTATGTATCCAAGTGGTCAATAACAAAACATTGTCTCTTGTGCTTTATCAGAAATACAAAAACTGATTTTGTCTCATTCTCTTGTCCACAACAGTTTTTATGTTAAAGATATCATTTTTGTTATTGTTTTGTACCATCCGTCAAAAGTGGTCAAGAAAAAGGTCGAATCTCATCAGAAAACTAATCGGAAACTGGAAATGGGTCGCCGGAATTAAATCGGATCTCTTGTATAAGAAATCTCGATATGTACTGTTTTTCGAGAACTCTAGTGGTTTTCGAGATCACTTTACCACGTTTTCTCGATAACCAAGTTCTCGATATATTCAAGTTTCGATAATCTGGTTCTCGATAATTTATAAGAGGTTTTCGAAAATCAGGTTCTCGAAAAAAAAAAAACAAGTTCTCGATAAATTAAAAGTCTAGAAAATCTGGTTCTCGATATACTTGTATTCTCGACAAAGTGACAAAATTTTCGAAAAAGTAAAGTTTCGAAATTACAAGTAAAGTTTCGAAAACAGAAAAATTTCGAGAAAGAGAAGATGAAGACCGTTGACCACAGTACCAAATACCAAATACCTAACCTCAGTTTTTAAAACACATCAGTCCAAGATAATAAAATGAAGTAACCACTGCCATACCATACACTATCACAATCCCATCACAAAATGCAAGTACGTATTAACAAGCACACAAGATCTCAGCAAGGTTCATTTTTTTCAATCTTTTTAAAAGATTTTTTGTTTGAACCTACATCATCACAGATCCATATTGAAGCTTTGCTTCATTTTATATCCGACTAGAAAGAAAGAGTTATAACAATTGTGTTATACTCGTTTCTTCAATTCGCTTTTAGACCATAACAAGAAAACAAATCGTGAACCTACCGTGACCCTCCAAAGGATCCTGTAATCACAATACTTTGGTCTTCATGCCTTCTTGACTTGTGCTTAACCGACAGAAACAAAAGGGTATGCCTTTTTAATTCGTATGCAATAGAAAGAAGTATGAATGATATGCGTTTTGTGTTCGGTTAAAGATGAAGGAGCTGGGAGTTGTGATGAGAACTGAGATGAAGATAGGAGGAGATGAGATTGTGTGCAGCGTGTGATAAGAAAAAGAAGTAGGCGAACATATTTGAGATAAGTGTTTTAGGGTTAAAGTGAAATGTGTGATTTATTATAACTTTCACCAAGTACAGTATATTTGTTCCTGTGTTGGACTGGATTTGGATTCTACACACATTCGATTGGGTTTGATTTTCACACGGTAAAACAGATTGGGCCCTATTGTGGTTATCTATTTCGATTGGGCTATATGGTGTATGGGCTGGATCTAAGATTGTTATAAATAGGGCTGCAGTGTCACATACGCTAATTGGACTATCAAAAGTTACAATCCAAATTTAATCTTTTGGAAAGCAACTTTATGATAATATTTGCTAATCGAGTGGTATTTTGGTATCATATTCACGGGGGATACATTTATTCACGGCTAAAATTGTTTCGGTTCGACACAAATGACTACGGGGTTTTTGTACGGTATTATCGATTTGATTTTGAAGTGGTGTTTCATCAAGTGTACTTATTTATCTCAAAGTCTAGGGGTGGTTGGATGCACGACTTTTGAAGATAACTTGTCTGAGCAAATTAAAAAAAATTCAGTCTTGACAATCTAGTTATTACTGATGTAAGGAGTTACGTTGTAGTGCTCACAGTATAGCTATCACTTAAAGGAGTTACGTTGTAGTACTCAGTGTCATGCGAAGCAGTGGATTGTTCAAGTGGCGAATATTTCGTGCAACCTCATACTTAAAGGAGTTACATTGTAGTGCTCAGTATAGGCATTAAGTCACATCTATCGTACAAGCATTAAGTCACAAGATGGGATGATTACTTCTTTTTCAAGCTGGTCATATCGGGCTGTCTCCATATGTGGTCATTACTATTAGCCGGTGAATTACAAGGAGGTTCGTTTAAAGGTTGATTTGAGAGAATAGTATTGAGAGTATATTTTTGCGACATATACTCACAAATTATGCTTACACGGTCTATCTATATTGCAACAGAAGTGTAAAGTACGGGTAATTTTGGCATGTACACACAATAGTATGATGATTTCGATACATCGCAACCATCAGGAGGGAGAAGAACATGCCAAAAGAAGTAGTGTTTCATCTCTAGTACGTTGGTTGTTTGAGGGAATTTTGCTTACACTGGAACCGAAGAAGTACTAATGACGTGTACATCGGAGCGTATTACCAACCTTCTGTGCAATGTTATGTGAGTTATATTGTCAAGATGCTCCCTGAACGACAACCATGTGCCCACACTTATGAATCTACTTTATCCGCTGCGTGATGAAAAGAGAGTTGTCGGTTCAGGAGGGAGCAGGAAAAAGAATAAAGGCTCACTAGTTAGGAGGGAGTAATAACCTAACTAGACCATTACAGTTGAAGTTCAGAGCTACAAAGACCTTTGTCGTCAGTGCCAAAGATCATACGCCGAGATCGTCGGAAGAGAGAACTACAAGTCTGCCTCAGTATCTAGACTACAGAGACTCTGTGCTTCAACAACGTCAACATAGTTTACTATTGTTGTTATTTACATTTTTATGTATTTATAGGTCTCATTGTAACCATTCACGTGTGACGATATCTTGGAGGGAGATTGTTAGTCTCGCTCTTTTATAAAGATAACGTCACATACGTGAAATGGACTAGATATGTAGCAAGTTGTGCCATTAGGGACTACTTATGTTAACTTGGAAACTTGTAATGTGTAGAGCCTATAAATACCCCTCATGACTCTCCATGAGGGGTGTGGGAAATTGTGTATTCATTCATTCATCTTAATATATTCCATTTTCTTCACCCTCTCTCTACTTTCTCTCTCTAAAACTAAATATGGAGTTCATCAATAATCATCAACCAAGACCTCCCGAACCACATAAATCATCTATATTTTCGGTCCTACATAAGTAAACTCAAGCAACTCACGTAACGGCGACTACAGACTCGGCACTTCCTAACAATATCAAACCCGTTCAGAAATCATTTCCTCAAAATCAAATATTCCCATTCCCAAACGTATTCCATTTTACTTTCCAAAAATATCCATTTCTCGAATTAACTTCATATTCATTTGAAATTCGACGTTTGGTATCCATACGGGTGGAGGGTCGACACAGCTCAAACCAAAAAGACACAACAAAGAACAATAATAAGACAACTATATGTCTAATGTTAGCCCAACATATTATTTAAATAATTATCGAAGCTTATTAAATACGTCGATTTGATAATCTCCCATACTTATTTACGTAATATATTATTCCAAAATTATACCCAACCTAAAGCACATTGCACATAAGTTTCTATTTGGTATATGTCGTAGTTCAATGAATTCCCTATATATATCGTCGAATCGGCCAAATTCTACGAGACATATAGTAATTTATTACCCTAAAATATATACCACATCCTATGGGCGTCGTGAGATACGATGCCCATTAATATACTCATTTTATATCGTCAAATAACTCGATCTAGAATAAGTCATTCGATATATAAAATGTTTATATTAATCGTCATATATCCGTGACAACACAAAGTCACAATATAAAGCCCACTTGGACTTTAAAGACCCACAATTCGTATAACTCGATAAGTTTCTAATTTATAAACAAAATCACATTTTTAATTATTAGTTACCCGACTTATATTTCGCCATTATTTATATAGTTATTATTTATAATAATATCCCGACATTTATTACACTATTTGCATAGTATAATAACTATCGTTTTATTATTATAACGTTTACTCGTGGTCGTTTTATTATTAATATACGCATTTATATATATATATATATATATATATATATATATATATATATATATATATATATATATATATACGTTTAACACGTCTATATACGTATATAAACGATTATATTCTTAATAATATTATTACGAGTATTATTTTTAATATCGACTTTCAAATATTTATCGAGTCATAGAATTTGGTCACATGTCCGAGTCATGACCCTTGGCTCATAGTCCAATTCCAAAGTAATAAGAATCAAGTCACAAATAAATATATCAACTCCGTCCAAACAATCCCATATCCACGTGCTACAACATGAGGGTCCGACTACGGCACCCTACTAACCTATCTCCGTCATCTAATTGACCGTCTCACAATCGGTCCCCAATTCCATACTCGTCAACACATCTCCAAATCAAAATACAAGTAAACCAACGTCCAAAAGCTTCGGTCCAACATATGCCACAACATGAAATATTAACACAATATTAACCAAAACCAAATATACCAATATTACGGGTCGACCTACCAAGTCAAACCCGGGTCAACTACGAGACCACAAATCATAAGAATTCAACCTCACCCGAGACCTTTTGGTCTCGGCTAGCTCTAAAGAGCCTCTCGACCCAAAACAGCCCGCGAAGGGGGGGGGGGTGTCGGCCGAGAATCAAAACAACAACAACAAGTCGAGAGCCACAAATCAACCAAAACATCAATTAGCAATTAACCAATCACCAAGAATCAATAACCATCGGACCATAACACCTCCAAGACTCTCAATCGAGTCGAGGAGTGATCACACCGAGACCTTGGGTCTCGGTCGAGCTCAATACGAGCCACAACCCAAACCAAACGCATCCAAAATCCAAATCCGAGCATCAATAAATCAAGAATCGACCCCCATGGATACCAAACTCATTTTTATATCAAAACCCATTTTTATTTCGAATTTTAACATCCCAAAATACCAAGATTCAATTCGGGTTCGACTCAAAATAGTCAAACCCGACACAAAACTCACGTTTTCTCACCTTCAAATCGAATGATAACCAAGAAAAATGATGGTGTGGTGGCGTGTGGTGTGTGGTGCGGCGGTATCACTAAAAAAATGGAGGGGAGAGGCGCGTGTTTCACACCACAAGAACAAGGAGATGATGGTGAGTATTTTGGTGGTGGTGGTGTTGTGTGGAAGTCGGCGGTGGTGGTGTTTCGAGGGTGGCAGCCGGCGGCTAGGATGAGGGAGGAGAAGGGTGGATTGGATTTTTGTTATTATGAGGGTTAGGGTTAGGGGAGAGGGGTATTATACCCGAATTTTGCATATTGGTCCCTCAAGTCTCATTTTTCCAAAACTAGCCACAAGTACTTTAATAATTAGTGAACTCTTTTTAATCGGTTTTCCCGTAACACGATTACTCGTTCATAAAAGTATTAAATTTTCGTCAAACATACTCGTACACGTCATAAATGATTTTCCCAACAACATTTCCCGAAATATATAGATATGTATGAAAGACATAATATTCATTTAACGGTGAATCGCTACCGTTTTGTAAAAGATTAAAATTCGTTAGGTTAATCTAGTGCCGGAGTCAATGTAGTGCCAAAGTAACGATCATAAAATAAATCATCACGACCGAATCAACCAAACCATAAATAAATAAACAAATCTCATAAACATCGTACGATTAAAAATCAAGTACCAACGTTCGTAAAATATCTCGTCACAATAAACTTTCAAAAATTCCAAATTTATCATTTTTAATGTAATGCGGTTTTTATAAATGGCTCCCTATTTTGCCAGTTGTCACAGTGTGTGGAAACACCATTTGCTTAGCTTAACTAACTCTTGCCTCTTGGTGGTTACATAGGGGTGTCCATGGTACCGGTTACCGAACCGGAACCGGAACCGAAAGAACCGAGAACCAAAAAATATGGAAAAAGTGGAAGCAAGAACGCAACCGAACCGTATATTAGAACAAAAAATATGGAAAAAGTGGAACCAAGAACGAACCGTAAAAAGATGTATGGCAACTTAAAGATATGGTCAAAATATTAACTTGATTAATTGAGTGATATTTTAACTGGAACCTAGTTTTGTCAACACACAAACTCATAAACACAAAGATAATATCAATACTACATAGCAGGTCATACCGATGAACTTTTCTGTTGGAAATCCGTCGGTATAAGTAGTTTCTGACAATTTGTAACAAAAATAGTCTGTCGGGAAATCCATGGTCGGTAATTACTATCCGTCAAAATTCACTTGTAACTCCGACAAAGAACATGCATCGGAAATTTGTTGGTAATTTTTCCGTCGGAAGTCAGTCGGTATAATTTATGTCAGAAAATTGCCGTAAAACTTTTGTCCGAAATCTGTCACAGCTTAAACCTCACTTTATACAATCCTGTATGTAAAATAGCTGAAAGTAAACTAATAAAATAAAATGGATAATTCAAAATCAAATGAATCAATTACGAAAATTTAGCATTCAAATTACAAAAGTTGTATTCAAATCGAACCATTCAAGAGTATATAAACAAAATATTCATACAACGTCATCCAACTACGGAGGGGGACGTGAATTGATAAACTTCTTTAACACCGAGTTAATGTCATTCATCTTTTGTTGCCACACTCTCTCTATCTCGAGCTTTTTCGCGAGCACTCGCCTCGAATACCTGTTGTTGTATGTGTTCCTGCACTTGATCTTCCACTTGTCTAACTGCACTTGCATGTCTCTTTCCACTCGTGCTCTCATCTTTTCCAGAGTTTGTGCCTACGTTATATTCAGTCCCATAAAAAAACTCCATACCATAAAGTTGATCAAACACAACATTTTTTCACACCATTATACCGCATATATATAACTTGGTGTCAAGGAGCCAGGAATGTAAGTATAGATGATTGTAGCCAAACAAAAACTTCTATTCTGATCCAACCATATATTTCCAAATAACAACTGCGTTTTGTAAATCAAAAGGGGCTTTGAGCCGGCTGCACTTTAGATTTATCCAAACAACCCTTTTATCCTACACAAAAGAAATTTATTAATGACTCGTAATTAAAGGGCGTCAGTGAAATGGACGAGTTAACAGGGAAAATGGGTACTTTAAGTACGGGTCAAAATAGGTATTACTGAAACGGGTCAACATGGGTCATTTTGGTAACAGTTCTATATGGTTACTTTTTGGTACAAGTTAATATGGGCTGGGAGGCTGTGTTAGGTTTTCCGGATATATCTTGGTTTTCCTTCTTTGTTGTCCACAACATACTATGTACGTATTCGAATTTTATCATTTCTATGGCAACAGTACCAAGTACGCATACTTTTCATGCTGGTACATTGGCAATAGATTCAGGGTAACTAAGAATAAATAATACCCACACCACCTCCAAGAAGAATGACCGAGTGTCAAATATGGTAATGTCCTTTATAGTAAGTAAGAAGAAGTTACCTGTTATAATCCAGAAAGGCTAGTTCCAGCGGCCAGTAACTCTGTATCTTTATCCAACATAAGCTTCTAAGAATCTTAAGTATATATAGGTAACTACGTGTTAAGTACAAACCTGGATCTTAGTAGCAGCGGCCAGTAACTCTGTATCTTCACGTGCATCTCTCTTTCCACTTGTGCTCTCATTTGTGAGTTGTAACTACACTTGCACCAAACTAACTATGCCGGCCTATAAATTATCTGAAATTAGACAGGTATATTTGTACCAAGTAAATGCATGTCAAATCCATATTTATAATGTTGCAGACTATGTAATGTGTTTTTCATAATTGCAACTTCACTCACTAGTCCTCCCTAAAATAAACGAGCAGTTACCCGCTAGTAAGAACATCTTGCCACAACTATAGACGAACTGTCCGGTCTTCAAGATACATCGTCAGTTAACCTGTTTTCTCGAGACACATTTTGACTTTCTTTTTTCCATTCTGTGATATTCCAGACCCAATCAATCAAGTTGTCCCAATCCCCTTGATCTATCTAAGTTGGAGTATATATGTCAAGAACGGATAAATCATTTCCAACAATGACGTTGTCCTTTGTGGCTCTACGAGCAGCTTCCTCGCAACACTGACCCAATATATCATATAACCTACTTGCCATTACCCTTTCCCAAGCTTCACATATCACATCATGTAGATATTGCACTCACTAGCTTCACATATCACATAAGCACTTTTTAGAACATATTGCCAAACAAACACTTTCAGAACCAGTAGGCTCTACACATTTAGAATTTCTTATCATGTAGATATTGCAGACACTTTGTAGACGCTTATGTGACGAGAGTAAACACAACTGCTACATCGTACTTCATTATAAATTTCAAATGCAACAATAACTAAGCAAGAATGGATACAGAGAGTCATAGATGCATGAACAACCAATTCAAGAGAAACACAACTGCTACATCGTACTTCATTATAAATTTCATTCACTTCAAATGTGGTTTCAGTTATTTACAATTACACTTTTTGGCATACTGTTGGATACACACATGATCCCCTTGTAACTTCCACAGGTTTGGATGCAAAATTTTAATTGCATTGTACTAAATGGTGAACAAAAAGGAAGATCACATCTGAAACTGACGATGTTTAAACTTATGCAAGTTTACATTCTTTATTGAAAGACGCCAAGGAAAACCGGCCATTGTACTGGAAATTCTAAAACTTCATCATTGATCCTAAAACTTAGATAAAAATCAAAGCTTTCGTATCATGGGTAGATCAAAATGAAGTCTTGAGACCTCAACTCAGGTTCACATTTATGCCTATTTACATAATTTTAGGTGTTAAGATTTAGTATAAACATTGTTTTATATAATCATAGTATGTGTATGTCACATGTTGTATGTTTTCCTAAAGAAAATGAAGGTGGGAATTGTTGTGTTATGTTTTTAAGGTAACTGAGAAATGCTTAATGTTATTTGACTGTTGGTAGTGATACGGTGAAGAAATGCACGTATGATAGGCTTTATACTGATTAAACTGATTAGTTGTGGAGACTGAGTGTTTGCCACATACATGTGCAGTTGGCAACTATCTGAAATGACACTAAGATACAAGAAAATTAATCAAAACTAAACCAAAAAGTTCCATTAAGTAGGTGCGTAAAGAATCCACTTAAGGAGTACAATGAGAAAACCAACGGCCAAACACAAGAGATTAGATTAATGTGTGTGAAAGGTCCAACCCTTCCCATGGGTGGGAAGGGCTTTATATAGTACAAGCAATATGCCCCTAAAATGGGTTGTGGAGCGGGCTGACAGTGGGTAAAGACCCGACCCGACTCCACGATGTTACAATATCTAAACTATAACTAAACCTAAACAATTAAGACTACGAGCTAACTAATGCTAAATGATACTCGGGGTGACTGAGTTTTTCAGATGAATATTTATATTCCTAACGATCT
>JARVZY010010458.1:0-26269 GCA_030686995.1 Artemisia argyi | reverse complement strand
GCTAGAACACCAAGAAGTTCAAAATACCTCATTTAGAAACACCTATGAATCATATGAGCCTTCACCTAGGATAGATTCTTATGAACAACCTCCATGTTTAAGATCTCGTTTTAGTGAGGCCAATAGGAAATGCGACCTAGTTTGCCAAGGAATTATGGAGAGAGCCGTTGCAACAAACTATAAGTTGGATGAAGTACTAGGTTTACTGTTATCACTGCCTAAGAAAACAATTGAGGAGGATTTAGCCGAGCATGATCACATTGATCATAAAGACCTAGATTTTATGACCAATGACCTTGAATCTCAAGGAACACGTGATGAATCCTTTAGGCAAATTGAATATAAGATTATTGAGGAAGATCCTTATGATTCGGACATAGAAGTTGAGATGCTTAGATAAGCACGTGAGATACTTAGGAGAATGCTTAGGATAGATTCTACCAAAACACATGATGAGGATATAGGTGATCTTGACACATGGAGTGATGAGGTCAATAACATAAGCCCACAAAATACTCAACCATCATTTGAGGCACACACCACCCGTGACTTACCCGGAAGAAGTAGAAGAAACTTTAGGAATTCTGATGGACCAAGCACCACTTGAGGATATAGGTTTGAATACTTGAAGTGATAACCTTACTCCTAGTTCTAGGGAATTTCCTAGTGTTGATGAACCGGAACCTCAATCTTTACACACCTTTCCATCCTTAGATATATTTCTAGGAGACAAAAGAGGAACCGACCCACCCATCAACCAATATTATCCGGGTAGTTTTAGGATGAAGGAAGACATTCACTCACCCCCTTCACCTCACGTGGCATATTTCCACCCTAAGGGTGTGTATCGCTACTTTCACCCGCACTTAATCCTAAGTGTAGGGAAAACCTCCCCTATTTCCGTTAAATAAGGGTAGAGTCAGGCTCGTGACTCGAACAAAAACAAGCGCTTATTGGGAGGCAACCCAAGCTTTATTTATTTGTTTGTTTGTTTGTTTATTTGATTTAATTTGTTTCCATATGCGTGTTTTATTTTTATTGCTGGTAAATCATGTTTCAAAGTAAATTGTGAAAATGCTTTATTTTGTTTTTATCTTCGTCTTAATTACATATAAAGGTATTTTGCAAAATCTAAGTGTAAGGGGAAACCCCAAATTTGTTTATAAGAACGAAAATGATCATGATTCGCCACAATATTAAATGAGCATGTGCATTAGTAATTGTTTGAGTCAAATGCTTGTATCGAGTCATAATGATGTTTTGTAGGATTTTCCAGGAAATAAGGCATGAGTTTTTCCAGAAATTTTCTGAAAACTTAACATAAGATTTTTCCAGGAACATTCTGACGACGTCAGGAGTTAAAACCTGACGGTGTCAGGTACCAAAATTCTGAAAACTTTTGCGAGTTTTGTTTAAACCGGAGCCTTAAAGTTTTTGTTGATTCTTTAGTTTTATAAACTCCAGGAAATCTGCAAACATTCAGTCCACAAGCATTATATCTTAAATTGCTTTCTAAGATTTGTTAGTATATATAGATTGCCGCCGATTTTATGCGAGGTTGCCTTGATTGTTTTCTCAGGTTTAACAGGTTATATATGACAAGAAGATGATTTATATTTCTGGAAGGGAAGCTTTCAACGTTCATTTTCTTGGAGGAAGATCTAACCTTGTTGACACACTATCCACATCGAATGAATTAGGGGAGTATTTGTTTTCATTCTTTTACCTATTTTACTTTTACATCCTTTAATTGAACATTGGGGACAATGTTCATCCTAAGTGTAAGGGGAAGGTAAATGATGATACCTTATAGGATACAATTGAACTTGAGTTTGTTTGTTTGATGGTAGGTGTATAATAAAACTAAGAGAAATACTTGTTAGTGCAATTTTAGTGCCAAATTTAAATTTTTTTACAACATTTAGGAGTGAAACTTTAGCCTTAACAAGCGTCTCATGGATAGGAGTTGTATGACTAGCACAAAACTGTGCCATTCTGAAAACTTTTCCACCCAAATATGTGAGGTTCGCCTTTAGATTTGATAGGAAAAGCATTTATTATTAGTGCTTATGAGTGTACCGGTAGCATTTAGATTCTAGAACTTGCGTTAGTGAAGCATCCTGAGACCGCTAGTGAGACTACATTCGTGTAGTAGGATTTACTATATGATAAGAGGCATTAGGATCACCCTTGTGTTTAAACTCGTATCATAATTACTTGACCATTTAAGTCATATCACTTGACTAGTAAAGTCAATTAATTTTCCCACACCTTTGTGTTGTACTCATTTTTAGTACACGATACCCCTAGTACACCCCTCCGAGCCTATCTTTTTGTTTCTAACTTTAAGCATTTTACTTAAAGGAACAATTTGTTACAACCTACCCAAATGTGCAACCAAATCGCCTTAGCCTTCCTTGTATGCATTCATCTTTAGTGCATTATTGTTACATGTTTAAACCCTTAGTTAATTATCTAATTGATTACATGGTTGCTAAGTCGAGTCATATCTTGTACATATTGTTTTGGGATGATTGGGACTCATGGGTAAAGTACTAGTGTTTTGGAGTAATGGGGAAGAACATCATATATTACCCCCATATGTGCAAAAAGTACTCCAAGTGTTTTGATTATCTTGATTCGAGTCATTAGAGTAGTTTATTGTAAAGTATGTAAAATTCAAGTGTAAGGGGAATGTACATTCCCTATGATGTATTATTTTGGATGGTAGGGTAAGAGTTTATGGGGAAAAAAAATAGAAAAAGAAAAAGAAAAAAACATACGGACTAACATCCCGTTTTATTATATGTTTGTTTTATGTTTTTGTTATTTTTTATTCATTAGCTTAAGTCGAGTCGAGTCTTGGCTTAGCAACGCCATATTGTACATGTAATTAACTAAGATGATTAACTCGCCACCAGTAAATATTGCCTTTATCCAACAAAACCGTGTTTTCCATATCCCTACACCTAACGTTATAACCCTTTAAAAGACCTCTTTGATAGTTTATCCTAGGTGCTTACGCCAAGTGGTGGAGGTTTGATCCTTTCCCAAGCCTATGGTAATCTATTTGCTATGACAGGTAGTGAGAGATGTTTTCCATTTCCATATTGTGATATATACTTTACTACACCCGAGAGATGTGAATATCTAAACACTATTTGTGAGGTGCTAGTGTATGACCTCCGTGCTTGTTTTTGATTTTTAGTGGAACAATTATTTGTTATAATTACTTTTATATTAGTGTTAAATGATCTCTAACTTGTATTTTGATTAGAATAAAAGCGCATTTGCTTGAGGACAAGAAAATCTCAAGTGTAAGGGTATTTGATGAGGCGAAAAGTGTATCGCTTTTAAGGGGTCATTTAAGCCCGAATTCGGGATTTTTTGAATTATTTCCTTAAATCGTTCCTTTTGTCATTTTAGGTACTTTTGAGGAGAAATCTGGAAAAGGAAGCGTTTTGGACGTTTTTGGAGCATAAAAGTGAAGAAAACGGCAAAGTCTCAAAATTTCTTGTTGGAACAGTACCTGACGACGTCAAGGGTTTACTAGTGACGGCGTCAAGAGTGAAAAAAGAGGTGGATGTGGAACTTATAACGTGACGGCCCAGATTGATTTCTTTGTTATTGGCCTAACGGCGTCACAAAGGCCGTCAGGGTCCAAATACATGTGACGGCCCAGAGCTTATTCCTACATGACGGCGTCAGAAGTGGATCTAGGCAATACGAATTTCAACTTGGCGGCGAGTTGACGGCGTCAGAGGCTAATACATGACGCCGTCAGGATGCTATGTCTATATATATTTTTTCAATTTTTCATTGTAGTGTGTGGAACATTTGTGGAACAAGTTGTGTAAAAACCCTAGGTCGAATTTCCTGCATATTGAAGGGGTTTCAAACCCTTCTTTCTTCCATGTTTGAATAAAGATAAGTACTTCAGTAATCATTCAATATGTCTATGTATTGTTTGATTCTATCTTATGTGTATCTTTCTTTTAACATATTAGGCTAGGCTTTTATTGTGTTTGCTTAGATGTAGTGAAACCTAGATGTTGATTATGGGTTGATTGTTTGTTTATAATTGTTACGGATGATTGTATTCGATGTTAGGCTTAAGAAAACTGGCAAACTTCCATTGGTAACTTACTTGAACGTCTTAAGAAACATGATCGGAGGTGTACTACGATTTTTGGTTGTATTTAATGCATAAGAGAATTATAATGATCCCATGTTAGGAGCTTTTAACGGCTCGACATAGGAGTGAAGTAGGATCTTATAGAGTTAGGGAATATTGTACACGCCCTACGACTAGTATTAAGGAATATAACCCGTCATCCATGCAATTGTAAAAAGCTAATCAACCGGTAAAAGATATCTAGGGAGTAATGAAATCTAAGTAAACACAACTTTTCTCATTATTGTTTTCACCACATTAGTAAAATAGTTTAATTTTCATTTCTTTTATTTTATTTTGATTACATCTTAGTTAATTGGGTTAGTTGGCTAGCAGCTAAATCCGCCCACTCCTTCAAAACCCGAGATTTTACTTGCTTTCATAAAATATAAAAAATACAAAAGAATCATCCCTCACATCTAGACCTAGTTTAGTAGGCTTTCTAATCCTAGCGACACTATTCCAGAGTTGAACGCTCAATCCCCCGGTACTTGTCACTATACTATACTAAAACGATCAGGTACACTGCCTGGTGGGGGTTGTAAGCTTCTCAAGATCCCTTGAGAGGTAAAACCTGTTGCGAGGGCGCAATTCCCACGTATCAGCAACGTACAAATATTTCTTACTTCTCGTAGCCATTTTATCAAACACTTCAAATGCAGTGTGCAGATATATAAGACATTTATCAAACGATTGAATATGTTTGTTATATATCACTTAAGCATTTCATCAAACACCTTGTCTTCAATTTGGTTCGACAAATATGTGAATCCTTTATCATGCGCAACATACCGAAACTCAACAAACTGTAGCAATTAATTCAAAATCAGCATACTGAATAACAAATACTGGTATCTAATTGTAACCGTTTAACACTAACATAAATAGACACTAACGAGATATTTATAACACTTAATTATATAAAAAAATGGATGCAGATGTGATACCTCCTAAATAGCAATTATGGTGGCGCCACGGCGGCGGTGATGCACGAGAGCGGTGGCAATAGCATGGTGTGCCACGGAGGCGGTGGCAGTGAGTGGTTGTGGTGGTGCTGCACGGCGGTGGTAGTGGTGGTGGTGTATAATATCAATTGGATATATAAAAGAACAAAATTAGTTAGATTGAATTAAAACTGGAGGAAGAAGAATAGATATATACTCTTTTGTCTTTTGGTCCCGATTTATTAATCCATCTTGTCATTTTGTGGTGAGATAATATCTGATTAGTAAAAAGTGTGTTTAGTAAAAAAAAATGAAACTTCTTGCAACTTAAAAGTGGACTAATAATCGAGACATACGGAGTAATAAATAAGTCACTTTTTGACGAACATTTTCAGCACTAAACTTTGTTGTCTTCGTCAAAACCATGACTAATTTCAATTCAAAAAATATCTATCATACAATTTTGTGACAAGCTAATGACGAGATATGAGGTTCATCACTAGTTTTTAGTTTGTGACGAAACATTGGTGAGAATAATTTATTTTGTCACTAAATGATCCGATTAGTGACGAGAATACGGGTCGCCAATAAATTATTCGTCACTAAAAGTAGTTTTTCTTGTAGTGTGATGAAGTTGTGACAACGGCTCACTTAGCTGTACCAGCGGTTTATGTTGAAGAAGTTAGGAATTGATTTGCTAACAGCTTATATGGGTATTTTATTGGCAAACGCCTTGCTTTCCCTATAGTTGAGAACTATGTCAAGACCACATGGGCTAAATATGGTACCAAGAAGGTAGTGTTGAATAATGGATTCTTCTTTCACAAGTTTTCTAGCTATTAAGAGGGGTATGGAGCAGATTTTGGAAAACGGACCATGGCTTATTCGCACGATTCCGCTGATATTGAACACATGGACTCCAAATACGAAATTGAAGAAAGAGGAAATTACGAATGTACCTGTTTTGGTGAAACTCCATATGTGCCTTTGGTTGTGTTTACCGAAATAGGATTTAGCTTGATCGCGACTAAACTAGGGAGGCCAATAATGTTGGATGCCTACACAAGTAATATGTGCCTTGAATTGTGAGGACTAAATACATATGCTAGTGCTCTTATTGAAGTATCATCTCAGCATCCACTTTCGAATCTCTTGTTGTTGCCATTCCACTGCTTAATGAACCAGGCCACTCGTTGGAAACTATAGAGATAGAGTATGAGTGGCAACCTCCCCAATGTGATACTTGCAAGAGATCTTTGGACACAAGAACGAGCAGTGCCCAAAACTGGTTAAAGTGGCTAGTCAAAATGAGGTGACGGATGATGGGTTTGTGGAAGTAACTCGAAAAGGTGGGAAAGAAAAACAACCAGCTAAGAATCCTAAATAAATTGCAGGTATACGTCTAAGCAAGCCACAACCTATTTAGTTTTATCGTGTCAAGTAAAAAGGAGTGGCCAACAAGGCCTCCACATCCTCGTCTAATGAGAATGCTAACGGGAAGTCGAATGTGCAAAATAAGGATCAACCTTCTTTTGTGGCTGCTAAAGAACCCACGTCTTCTTGTCTTCTATAGAGCATGGGTATGAGAATTTCGCTGACACCATTTCACAGGATATTAATGTTGTTTCTTTGAAAAATGCTTTCGAGGCTCTTAAAGAAAATGATATTGTGTTCGGATAAAAAAAAAGAAACAAACTTTTCTTGGGATCCTAGGGGTGAAAAAGGAAGTTTAAAAGTGGATACTGGAAGTGACAATGATGAAGTTGAAAACTTAATTGATGATACAAGGAAAAAGGTGGAGCACCTCCCACGAAGACCGGTATTTGGTCGGGTAAGAATGCGAACTTTGACCTCGTAATGAAAGAAGATGAGAAGAGTATTTTGTGTGAACTACAAGAGAGTGATGATGATGATGATGATGATGATGATGATGATGAGAATGTTTATGATGAAACGGCTACTTCTAATGTAGCAGTTGGATAGTTTTGGTGTTCTAGTTTATGTATGTAGTTAGTGTGATCGTTTTGTGGCATGTCACAAATGATCTAGTGGTTGTTCAAGCGGTTAGTTGAGGTTAATGTGGTATTTCAGGCACATTCCATTATACTTAACTGTTTTTTGTTGGAAATATAATGACAAAAACAATAGTTAAAGTTAGAAGATTAGTGTTTATTTGTCAAGTTAGAAAGTATATGTATGTATTACGTATTTTAGATTAGAAGTTTATAATCCAGAACTTGTATATGGGCTGGATCAAAAGGGACGTTTAGTTTGTTAGGGTATAAACGGTTATTTAGTCTTAGGGTTGTGTCGGTTAGGCATCAAACGATGCGTATAAGAGTCAGTAGGTTTTGAAACATTGTGTTGCTTCATACACATCGATTCATCTATTATACATAGGGTAGGATTATGTAAACATATTTGTAACCCATTCGATTTATATATCAGTTTTATAAGGGTTCACCCATCTCTCTTGTTTCCTTTTTTTTTATTCTTGTATAAATGATGTAAGCATGAAGTTGTTTGATCATTCTATCCTTAAACCCCCAAAACAACCTGTGAAACAGTGGTATCAGAGCGAATGGATCAAGCAACATAACAATTCATCATTCAAGATTAAAGATGTCTAATTGCAAAAAGAAAGTTTCAAGAACATGGATGTCGAATTGCAAAACAAGTTTTAAGTTTTCTTATTAGGTTTACGATAAGAAACAATTTTCAAGAATTTTCTTATTAGGTTTAAGATAAGAAAGATATAAAGTTTAAAAGGTTTCAAAGTTTAAAGTATGAAGACATCAGATTCAAGAGTATGAAGAAAGAAAAAGAAAGAACCATGGCTGCTTTTTTTTTGTTTCAAAGCAAGTAAGAGAAACCGTTGCGTTTCAAAGCAAGTAAGAACCGATCATACAATCACAAGTAAGCAAGTAAGAAAGCAAGAAGGATGACAAAAACCAAAAGTCATGGAGAATTCAAGATCCGAAGAAAATATGAACAAGAAGACATCAAGGAACAAGAAACATTGAACAAGGAGAAGAAAGGAACTATCTGTTTTGTCATTAGGGGGAATATGTTGGAAATATAATGACAAAAACAATAGTTAAAGTTAGAAGATTAGTGTTTATTTGTCAAGTTAGAAATTATATCTATGTATTATGTATTTTAGATTAGAAGTTTATAATCCAGAACTTGTATATGGGCTGGATCAAAAGGGACGTTTAGTTTGTTAGGGTATAAACAGTTATTTAGTCCTAGGGTTGTGTCGGTTAGGCATCAAACGATGCGTATAAGAGTCAGTAGGTTTTGCAACGTTGTGTTGCTTCATACACACCGATTCATCTATTATATATAGGGTAGGATTATGTAAACATATTTGTAACCCATTCGATTTATATATTTGTTTTATAAGGGTTCACCCATCTCTCTTGTTTCCTGTTTTTTGATTCTTGTATAAATGATGTAAGCATGAAGTTGTTTGATCATTCGATCCTGGAAAGCCCCCAAAACAACTTGTGAAACATTTTTTTTTTTTTTTTGTAATACATTTTACCAGGGAAACCCGGCCTTTATTAAAAAATAAATAAATAAATAAAAGTAGTTTTGATGTGTAATGATATTTCCAATTTGTTCATGTTCAAAACTCCTAGAAGTAGACTTTATTCACTTGTTAGAGCAAAAGGCTGTTACAAATTATGTTCAAAACGGATTATACTTAATTAATTAGACTTAAATTATACTCGCTCCTTATTAATACACCAGATTGCAGGCTATTATGTGTTACGTCTGAAAAAAGTTTGGAAGCATTTCTATCCATCAAATTTCTTCATCATATACTCTCTACATCGACATCTAACCACATCCTACAGGTATACGTTGTTTTTGTACTCATGATGTGCAAGGTTTCTTTCATTATCTATGATCCTTATAACTAGTTTGCTTCTTCATTTATTCCTTATGGACTATTTAGTTGCTTAAAATCAGTGACATACAGATGAGTTGTGGATTAACTAATAAATTAATTCATAGGAATTTGACTCTGTTGGTTACATTTCTAAGGGACTAATGGTACTTATTTTGGTGTTACTACTTACTTATATGTATTTACAGGGTTATAATATATGGATGATGGTATTCAAGCTCTTGTTATCGATAATGGAAGCGGAATGATTAAGGTACGCAAAACATGATCCTGCGTGAGAGATTTTCCTCCGACATGCATCATCATGCCTCTTATCATATCCCACATTCTACACATAATTGACCAACTAGAAATTAACATAGCTATTAATTTCATGCATTTTATACAATTCATTTAGCCTTTTAAGCAATGTCCCTCTTCTGAATTAGAGAATACGTAGTTCTGTAACATGTTCATTTAACTGTTACTTTTGCCCTGAACATGAAGGCTGGATTTGCTGGGGAGGAACAACCATTGGTTGTGTTTCCTAGCATAGTTGGGCGACCATCACACACTAGTGCCATGGTTGGATTGGATCAAAAAAGGGTTTATGTTGGTCATGAAGCACAATCAAAAAGAGGTATCCTCAAATTAACATATCCAATAGTGCATGGAATAATAAAAAATTGGGATGACATGGAAATGATATGGCATCATACCTTTCAAAACGAGCTCTCTGTTCCCTCCGAAGAGCTCCCTATCTTACTAACAGAAGAACCTCTCAACCCCAAGGCTAATAGGGAGAAGATGACCCAAATTATGTTTGAGATGTTCAACACTCCTGCATTCTATCTTGCTATGGAGACAGTGATGTCTCTTTATGCTAGCGGTCGTACCACAGGTTTGTACGTAAAATTTAAGAAAAAGAATTCGAGATTTCCGTCTTGATAAACTGCTAAAGTTCTTGTTATTCGATCTCCATAAACTGCTGAAGTTCTTTGCGGAAAGCAAGAAGATTATTTGTGCCTATCGCACCCCCAGCATGGCTAAAATCATCACAACTGCTTTTTTCAGCCACAATGAAATATACAAACAGTTCCCTACCCTCTCAAATATATAAGTGCATGCTTTTAGTTTAATTTTAAAAACATTTTACTTTTCAGGTCCAAATCAGTTTAAATACTTAAACATTCGGTTTTTCAGTGATTGTATACAAATAAATTTAAATACTTTTTATTCTCTAAAAATAAATAAATAAATAAAAAATTAAAATAAATAAAATAAATAAAAAAACTTTTCTACCTCCGACTTCTAATCTTGTTTGAAATACTTAAAGGTATCGTCCTGGATTCTGGTGATGGTTTCAGCCATGTTGTGCCTATCTATGAAGGGTATGCCCTCCCACATGCTATCCTTAAATTTGACCTAGGTGGCTGTGATCTTACTGATTCGTTGATGAAGATCCTTACCGAGAGAGGGTACTCCTTTACAACAACAGCTGAACGGGAAATCGTCCGTGATATGAAGGAACAACTTGCCTATGTTTCCCTCAATTACGAATGGGAGTTGCAGACTGCCAAAACAAATACTTCCATTCTAAAAAAATATGAGATGCCAGATGGACAGGTGATCACAATTGGGGCCGAGAGGTTTCGTTGTCCAGAAGCCCTATTCCAACCATCACTAGTTGGCATGAAGTGTGCTGGAATCCATGAAACGATTCATAACTCCATTGTGAAGGGTGATGAAGATATCAGGAAGGATCTTTATCGGAATGTCGTACTTAGTGGTGGTTCAACAATGTTCCCTGGAATTGCGAATCGTATAAACAAGGAAATCACTGCACTTGCTCCTAGCAGCACAAGAATTAAGGTGGTTGCCCCTCCTGAACGTAAGTATAGTGCCTGGATTGGAGGATCTATCCTAGCTTCCTTAAGCACCTTCCAACAGGTAGTCTTATTAAAACTACATGTTGCAAGTCAACCCATTTACTACTGAATGGGTCAATTCAGGTTGTGTATATCTCTAAAGGAACACAACAATAAAAGAATATATTTTAAAATCAACTTAATATAAAGGGATCAACTGAATACAAGAATTCATCGGTCTCGTCAATAACGAAACTGATCAGCTTAACAGAAACAGGTCAAATGGGAAAGGACCCATTTACTTTTAAGCTACCAAAAATGTATTTTTAATGAGTAAAAGTTGCTAGATCATTTAAATGAGTAATAAATTGAATAAAAAGCACTTGGTCAACCCTCTGTATTAACGTGTTACGGTGGCAAATGCTATTGTTTTTTATTTACTTTTTATCGTACATGCAAATTACGACATCCAGGTTTATATGATAACGTATTGATAAATAAAACGGCTAACACTGATTTTATAACCTTTACAGAGCTGGATTACCAAGGATGAATACGACGAACCTGGTCCATCTATTGTCCACAGGAAGTGCTTTTAAGTTCGTCGCAAAAAAGATTTGTGGTATATGTACTAGGGGCTTGTGTTAATACTTAAATACCACAGATAAATATTTCCATTAGATATTAAGCAAAATGAACATATACTAACAAGTTAATCAAAATCAAATCTTTAGTGGTTCCAGGGTTGAACCTATTTGTCTTTTATGCCAAAAGAGAGATTAAGGTCTCGCGTAATCTGGGAAAAGAGGTAGTTCTCAACACGGCGACCACTGCCAAGTGAGTAAGAGCCAAAAGATAATCTACGAAAGAAGTTACTTTCCACCTATTAAGATCACCTCCATTGTATGCACCAAAACATCAAGTTTGGTGTATTGGTGGTAAGAAGCCACTTACAATTTCCCCAAGATAATGTTTTCAATATATCCTAATACTGCTAAATACCAATACTATGAGACAACACAAGAAGATATTTGCTTGCTAACTAATATAAGAGACTGCCACTTGATAATCCAGTTTCGTTTGATCAAATTCAATAACTTTTCTGGATTGTTTCAAAGCAGTTTCTCTCATATGTCACCACAAAGAAGTTAAAAAAATTACAGCACTTTCTAAAAAAGGTTAGGGAGACTTGAATCAATAAAAGCATGCATGAAGCTGTTTGTCGAAATCCTATATGAGAAAAAGTAACCAGAATTACTGCAAAAATTACAAGGTTAAACCACTAGAAAACTAAAAGTTGGTTGGTTACTATTATCAACTGTTCAAAAAAGACATTCCAGGTATCCCCTAATCGTATTTAATGATTTATGATCATCATCAATAGTGAGAATGAAATAAGAAAATTTGGCAGATACAATGTAAAACCCGAATAAGCCAATCGTCATAGTTCCACATGATAGTGGCTAGTTGAGCCAGAAAGAAAGACAAGTTTGACAAATTGCCATTCCATGTTGCCCAAGCGGGTTGTTTACTATTATATTAGTGTAACAGTAATGAATTCAGGAACCTGAAATCAAAACAAGAAGACAAGAAGAGATCAACAATTATGTAAAAATGGGGAGGGAGGGGCTCCATGTTAGCGGTTAATCGGGCCTGGTTAAATGGGGAGCCAATGTTAACGGCTTAATTTGGGCATAAGCCACCTGACCAAGGGCATCTAGTGAAATGTTATAAAGCTTTACACATTTAATATTTCTTGCCACCCACCATGGCATATGTTTATGTGTATTTATTAAACACAATAATTTCCTAAATTATGTTAATTTTTATGTAAAACAATACTACCTCCGTCCCATAAAAACTGTCCGGTTTGACTTTTCAGAGTCAAACTGGTTCAACTTTGACCTTATTTATTTTTGTGAATATTATATAATACTTTATGAAAAATATATGAATGGATTGAGTTTTAAGTGTGTTTTTCATTGGTATAATTTTTGATCAAGTATTATATAACACATAAAAAATATTTAAGGTCAAAGTTGAACCAGTTTGACTCTGAAAAGTCAAACTGGACAGTTTTTATGGGACGGATGGAGTATTAAATATGGTAAATGAAAGCAAATTAGGAAATTGTTAATTAGAAAAAGCCTTTATAATTTATAAACCTTTTGAGATGATAAACCTATTTCTTCGATGGTATAAATATTTTAAAGCTTTATACTGTACTTGTTTCACATAACACATACATTAGAACATTGTAAAGGGGTCTAAGGTTTATGACTTTTTCATGTCATATAATCATGAAATAAAAATCCACTATACTTGAAACAAAATATGAACGTTATAAATATTTTAAACCTATTTCTTCGATGGTAGAAAAAGCCTTTATAATTTATAAATCTTTTGAGATGATAAACCTATTTCTTCGATGGTATAAATATTTTAAAGCTTTATACTTGTTTCACATAACACATACATTAGAACATTGTAAAGGGGTCTAAGGTTTAGGACTTTTTCATACCATGTAATCATGAAATAAAAATCCACTATACTTGAAACAAAACATGAACGGTGAACCTTTTCAAGTTTTATAAACCTATTCACAAACCCCACATGGTGGATGCCCTAAGGGTAAAAATAAAAAATACTCCGCATATGTTTTTTAAAAATTAAAATGGCTGAAAATCGCGTTTCTTAAAATTTCAAGAGCACACGGTCTCACAAGTTATAAGGCGTCTTATAGCCTTATAACAAATACCTATAGCTCAACACCAAACCCCCTTGAGTTATAAGCCTTCATGCCAGCCAAGCAATAGCTTTTTTTCTTTTCTTTTTTTGGTTATATATGTGTTTTATTGGGTTATATGTGAGTCAAAAGTATTTTATAACTATAGCGATGAAGGGAGTGTGTTTTTTAGTTAAGTTATAAGTTTTGAGTAATAGGAGAAAAAGTTGATATGACAGCCAAAAAATGCTATAACACAAGTCATATGGCTTTAGGACACCACTTTAAAAGACGATGACGCAACACGTGTCATCAATAAAAATAAGAAAAAAAGACGATGACGCAACATGTGTCATCAATAAAAATAAGAAAAGAAAATTTTGAAGTGTTTTCAAAACAAAAATAACACAAAATCATAAAAAGAAAATTCTAAAAATATATTATTTGATAAAATAACATGAAATGTTTGTGAATCCAAATGTTCATCAACTGAACATTCTTTTATTTTTAAGTTGTTTTTCATTCACAAGCTTCACATTTGTTCTCAGCTTTTATAATTTTTATTTAGATTTTCACTAGCAAAACAATTGATAAAAAATATAACGATGAACAATGAAACATTGATGAATACAAAAGAATAGATATGTCTTTTTAAAGGTTTTGTTCAGCACATGCTATGTTAATGAATTTAAAAATTGTTATAGCCAATGTTATGAGGGTATTTATCAGACAACCCATGTATATTAAATTAAAGTAATTGTATGGTTCCATTACTATACATTAAAAGTGTTCTAATGAGACTTGTTGGACAACTATGTTTATTAAAGAGGAATAAGTTTTAAAATTGTGATAAATTCTTTACTCACAAAAGTTTTGTAGATTTAGTATTTCTCTAAAATTATACCAAATTAACGTAATTTTAAGAGTACATTAATGTACGTTAAACGCTTTTATTATAAAGAAAACTTTGTGTTCATTAACTACACACTAGCCTTGTATCCGTGCAAAGTGATGTTCATAAATAGTTTTCGTTAGTTATGCACTTAAGAGAGGGTACTCTAACATTATATTCGAGATAGATTCATTGTGTCTAGTTAAGGCGCTTCATAATAAAGTCACCTTGCTAGAAATTGTGAGTCTTTTTTCGGAGATTTTTTTTTTTTTTTTTTTTTTTTTTTTTTTTTTTTTTGAATGGCGATTGAATTAGAAACTAGCAAGGAGCTAGATAATAGTACAAAGGGGGGATAAAGCGTTACAAGGGTAATCAAATCACTTTATCCAATTTAAAAAAAATAATAATAATAAATGCCTCTACTAACAATCCAATTGAAGGATTAGTTCTTGATATCAATGAAGATAAGATCTTTAGAAGGTTTCTTGGAGGAAAAAATAACGTTGTTCCTTCATCTCCATATGGACCAAATTGTGGTCCCATTCAATGGCTCTCAACTTTTGTAATTAGTCTTTTCTTAAAAGGGAGAGAAATAGGGTAGCTCATAGCATAGCTTCTTTTGCATTGAGCTTTTCTCATGAGCAGGGGCGGAGCCATGTTGGGAGTAGTGGGGGGAATTGCCCCAACCAAGTTCTTGTAGAAAGAGTAAACTATTAAGAAAAAAAGTATAACTAATAGAAAAAATGGTTAGTGCCCTCGCGTTACACCATAAAAGAAGCCATTTACACATCTTGTTAAATGTGATCACTCATAAAAAGTATAACTCGAAATAATCATTCATACTTTCAACGTTTATTGGTTAATATATTTTATCAGCGTGAAGGTCCCTTTTACCGAACCGAAAAAAAAAAAAAAAAAAAAAAAAAAAAAAAAAAAAAAAAAAAAAAAATTGTGGTTCTGACATAAAAGCTTATTTTGTTTGAATAAATGTTTTGAAAGTAGCAAGCGGATATTTAAGTGATGTTTTGTTTGTCTCATGTTTAGTCAAGTAATTTACCAATGTGCTATTCAAAAAAAAATGTGAATAACCATCATTTATGTCAATTTATTTTACAGTTCATTCGTTAAATCAGGTTTCATTTTATGAACACCGGCACCTCTTACTAGTATTAATCGCCTTTAAATTAGAGTGATTTTATTCTTGACCCGACCCGACCCAACTTGTTTCGAGTTACACCAAAAATTGTGTTTTTAATATTGTCATCAATCCCTTTCCATTGCTCGCTGCCCCCCCCCCCCCCCCCCCCCCCCCCCCCCATGATCACATTTTCTGGCTCCGCCACTGCTCATGAGATTACGTTAGACGGTAGTGTTTAAAGATCGATGTACTCTTATCTAATATAGAATGATATCTCTTCCTTTCCGAAAGTTCTCGATGACTCAAGACATTGGAACACGCGTTGTTGTTCATATTTTTAATAGGATTAGCTTTGCTGTAGCTAGAAGAGTGGGGGGCCAGATAGTTTATCGGCTCCCCACCAATTTCTTATAAATCTTTTAAGTTTCTAATAAAGTGATGTTTAAAAAATAATAATAATAATAATAATAATAATAATAATAATAATAATAATAATAGTTTTATAATAATAATAATAATAATAATAATAATAATAATATAATCCTTTATTCTTTTATCGAATAAAACTCGGAAGTGAAGAACGGTCCTAAATATACTCATTTAGTAAATGAATCAAAGAAAATATACGGGTTTAAAAATTTTGACTTGAAAAATCTAAATTTAAGAAATAATGTGGGTTTCGATCGGGAAAGATATTTACCTCTCTAGGTCAAAAACCACGCTTGTTAGTATTGTGGAATCATTGAAAACCATTGCATCAAAATGATCTCAAGATTAAAAGCATACTACAAATCAGATTATTTAAACAAACACCTAGTATATATATGAAAAAACCAATGGTACTGTATTTCATATCTTTAAATTTATTACACAATGCATATAGACAGGTTCAACTGCCTACGCCATATATCACGTAACAATTTAAGATCGAATACATCTAAAACATAGGTCCTAGAAGGCTAGAATGCATGCATGCATGCATGCATGCATACAAACTTACAATATATGTAATCAACTAATTATATAAGTCCGTATAGAGCTTTGACGCCTAGAATATCATCCGAATTTAATCCTTTTAGAGATCCTGAAGGGATTGTACTCCACATAATGGCGTTTTCATCTTCGCTATGAGCCAGACCTAGTAAATGTCCTATTTCATGAAGCGCTACTGATTGTAAATCAATAGTATTAGGGACGGGTTCTGGTCCCACAGACCAGTTCTCATCAGCATCGTAATGTAACTTTCCATCTGTTGGCAAAGAAGCATGCGCTAGTATACCAGATGGCCCATCAAAGGGTGCCCCATCGCCATGGTCACCTCTTTCAAAACTAATCTTTAAATCTGCATTTGCAAAATCATCAACTCTTGCAAATGTGAAGTAGCCCGAAGCAGCAGCCCATGTATTGAATGCACGAACAACAGGAGGTACGTATGTTTCTGAAAAGTTTTTAGCAAATGCATAGGTTAGGTTAGTTGTTTTGTGTGAATTGAAAGTGAGACACGGTGTGTAACCATTTTGGCATTTGTTGGCGAGTTTTTATATCTGGATGTCCGCAACGAGGCATGACCATTCTTGAAATTGTAGGACCATCTAGTGTACCGGTGATATTTAGATGATAAAAATTTTGATAAATTTTGAGAGCAGATTCAAGCTCGTCATCAAAGCTTTCATTATTTGTGTTGAGTTGGTTACGTGCAGGTTGATAATTAAGGTATCCGAAACGAGCAAGGTATAGTTTGAGGTCATGGAGGCCTTCAACTTTGCTGCCCTTTTGACAACATCCTTGAAGGTTTTTTATGAACTCAAAGGCTGAAGAATTGGTGTTTTTGCTAGCCATTTCACTCTTGGTAATTTGGAAGAGAATGAGAAAATATAAGATGGACAAAAAGGTTGATTTTGATGCCATGGCTGTGTATTGTGTTTTTGTTAATGTTTCAAGTTATTGGAGCCAGGACTATTTATAGTTGAACGTAACATTAAAACTTCGTTTCTTTAACAAAAAAATATATTCAATCACTCGGTCCTAATTAACTAAAATTTCTCGCCCTCCTATGATTTAGATTCCAAAATTTTTTAAACTATGAATTGACGCATTTAAAGGGTTTTATGCGCAAACCAATCCCGGAGACATTTACTCAGTTACCTTATATATTTCAGTCTAACAGGATCCACACTTCTATTTCACGGTAAATCAAATAGTTTTATTGACGTAGAAAATAAAATTATAATAATAAGTGGTATAGAACTCACAAGATCACGTACACATTAATTACTTGATCGTCGGAAATATTTATGCACTAATATACCAGTATTTTCTAAACCACTTCACATTGCTAAAAACTCTCCCCACTCGTAAAATTATTGGTAAATCGCATAAAAATGTATCACACTTAAAGTTGATTTAAATTTTAGTTACTCAACTTTTTTTTTTTTTTTTTTTTTTTTTTTTTTTTTTTCCCTCTCAATTTAAGGTATTGAAGTTAATTTTTTGTGCAAGCTAAGGTTTTTTTCAAATTTCCGAAAGCGATTACCGAGCATAAGTTAAGCCGAAGTGACTTTTAAATGCTCAAATATAACGATATATCACATTAATTTACCAATTCATCAGATAAAATGACCGATATCATCTTTCGAAAAGTTAGAAAAAAAAAAAAAAAACCTTATATTGCACGAAAAAATAACTTGAATACCTTAAATTTTAAGAGGAAAAAAGTCGAGTGCCTTATATTCGAGTTGGTCTTAAGTATGATACCTTTTTGTATGATTTAAAATTATTATGTAGGATACTTGAATGTATTTGCAACGATATATGGCACCAACGAGTATGGCATGCCATGCGTTGCAACGGTTAATAATTATACATCTTTTAAGTGATAGACATATTTTGCATTACGATAGGGTATATGATATGATTATACTTTTTCTAATCGAGTCATATTTATGTTTAGAATTGTGTTTAATTCGGGCCAATAAAAAGACATTGTTATTTGTAAACTTTTCTAGAATATACGGGGTATATTTACAAATTGCAAACATTTTATAACTTTATGGGAATGATCCTCTTAAGTTTGGTTAAACGTGAATAGTCATGTTAGGCAAGTTTAGATTTAATTAAAGGTAGAGATTAAAAGTTTATAACTTTCTCTCTTTTCAATTTGAATTATTTTTTCATTTTTAATTACTAGACGAGTACCCGTGCATAGCAACGGGATTTTATAGCAAAATAGTTTATTGATAAAAAAAAATTTATAGGTTATAAACGAAAAATAATAAAAGTTTGAAGATTTGGGAATGAAACATAATGTTTTGAAACCCGGTTCGACCAGGGTGGTTCAACCGGTTGAACCATTCTGGTCGAAAAATGGGTCGATTTAAACCGGGTCAACTTGCTAGGTTGGGTCAAAAACGGGTCAAATTAAACTGGGTCAACCCGTCGGGCTTGAAGCGTCCCGGGTCAACCCGGTTTGTGTTTAATTGGTTGTATTTAATTTGGTAGATATGTTTTAATTGGTTGTACAATGTGAATAAATCATTGTACTTTTAAGTAATGGATAATCTATTGAAACCTGGTTCGACTCGGGTGGTTCAACCGGTTGAACCGTTCCGGTCGAAAAATGGGTTGATTTAAACCGGGTCAACTTGCTAGGTTGGGTCGAAAATGGGTCAAATTAAACTGGGTCAACCCGCCGGGTTTGAAGCGTCCCGGGTCAACCCGGTTTGTGTTTTAATTGGTTGTATTTAATTTAGTAGATATGTTTTTAATTGGTTGTACAATGTGAATAACTAATTGTACTTTTTTAAGTAATGGATAATGTTTTGAAACCCGGTTCGACCCAGTTGGTTCAACCGGTTGAACCGTTCCGGTTGAAAAATGGGTCGAGTTAAACTGGGTAAACTTGCTAGGTTGTCGAAAACGGGTCAAATTAAACTGGGTCAACCCGCCGGGTTTGAAGCGTCCCGGGTCAACCCGATTTGTGTTTGATTGGTTGTATTTAATTTGGTAGATATGCTTTAATTTGGTTGTACAATGTGAATAAATAATTGTACTTCTAAGTATTGGGTGTTTTAATAAGAGTATTAATTACATTTCACTTTCTCTCTCATTTGACCATCTTTCTATTATAGATAGTATAGATTGTTTTTAAAAGCTATGAGCAAGTAACGAGTAACGACTCATCTAAAAAACATGAGGACGTCCTTTAACTTTCTAACAATGCTAAACTCACGTGAACATATATTTTCATTTTAAAATCCAAAGCAAAACTAATGTTAAAAATTAGAAAAAGGAAAATCTAAAGTCATTTTGCAAGAAGAATCTAATTCACCACAACAATTACCCATAACACACTACACGTATATGTAGACATATATTTTTATATTTTTGTTTGTTTTACTTTAATTTGTTAAGCGTATATGTATGTAGGTGATCAAATATGTCTCACTGCTTTCTTTGTTAAACTTAACAATGTATCGGTAATTTTTGTTGGGTGAGGATCATCTCAAGTTTAGTAAAACATGTATATTAGATCTAATTAAGGGTGAAGAATTATACTTTAATAGTTTATTTCTCTCTCTTTTTAAATTGAATTAGTTACTTTGTTAATTATTGTTTCGTTACCATATTTCTTTTTACCAAAACCCATCTTTAACTACCATCAGTTTTGAGTTTTTTGTCAGAGCCTTGTGGTTTTAAAACAAAATTACACAACCCTTGTAGTTTCAAAAATAATTACACCACAACATAATTATTTTATTTTGATTGCAACCTGTTACTTTTTGAATGGTGTCATTGTAATGTTTATTTAGTTGATATGGCTCATTCATATACATGTGAACTTCCCAAAACTTTCTGATGGTATACACATATTCATTTTTTATAGTTAAACGACTCATGCATATATTGCATATTGATATAATGTTCTTAACTGCTTAGTAGTTTTATAGCCTGCCATGGCTTCAAAGTTTGTTGTACTATTATGTTACAGGGGTGGCAAAATTTGTGATGGACCACAAGGTATAAGTTATAATAAGCCTCCAAGTAAAGCTATCAAGGTTCAATATGGAATAAAATTCAATGAACTAATTTATCAAATCCATTGTACTATTATGTTATGTGATTTTGATGTTGTACTGTGTTATGAATTTGCCAAACCAAAGCACATGATTTTTATATACTATGATTCAAATTTAATGTGCTTGAATTGATATGTTCAAGTGTTATGCTTTTAAGTGAAAAGGAAAAATATGCTGGCTTAAAATGGTGAGTAACAATACCATCAGGGAATGAAATATTGTGACTAACGAAGGAAAAAAAAAAAAGCAATTAGTATTATGATAGTAAATCACTTTTCAAATACAATGTTTGTATATATATGTTTTAAAATTACTATGATGTGACCAAAAAAAACTCCATTTTTTATATGGCTTTTAAAAACGTAATTAATCATACAAATGTAATGTTTAAGCAAGAAAAAAAAAAATACCTTTTATATGCTTTAACAAAAATTGAGATCCTCCTAAGTTTTATGCGAACATGATAGGTCATGTTAGTATTATTTTGAGTGAAATTTTAAATTTAAGTAAAATAAAGTGACACATTAAATTGCCCATATATTATCCTTTCTCACAAAAAACTATCATCTTCATGTTAAATTTTAGGGAAAATAGCAGGAAAAGGCATCATACTTGTCACTTTTTGTCATTGTATGTAGCATCTTTTTTTTTTTCTTTTTTTTTTCTTTTTTTTTTTTTTTTTTTTTTTTTGAATTTGGCACTAACCTTTTTAAATCGTGTCATTGTATGTACTTTGCGACTTTTTCAGCCGTGAAATGACCATTTTACCCCTAAAAAATTTGAAAAAATAGGGGTAAAATGGTCACAAAGTACACACAATAGCACGATTTAAAAAGGTGGGTACACACAATGACACGATTCAAAAAGGTTAGTGCCAAATTCAAAAATAAAAAAAGACGATACATACAATGACAAAAAGTGACAAGTATGATGCATTTTCCTGCCATTTTCCCTAAATTTTAAAGGATCTCAATCCAAATCTTTAATATAATATGACAAAGTTTAATGTAGTTCAGCATTCTCTAAAGAGCTAATGAACCAATCCTAGTCATCTATTAAAAAAAAAAAAAAAAAAAAAAAAAAAAAAAAAAAAAAAAAACTTTCACCTTTTTTTTTTAAATTAAATATCTCGCAAACCGTTAATCGTTACACAAAACAAATCATTCATCGCGACGGGAATTAAATCATCTTTCTATAGAGGGGCACTTATACATAATTTCGATGAACTTTTGTTTTCGATTTTTTTTTTCAGTTACGTCTGGAAAAATCACATGTAACTTGTATTACAAATCACATATGATTTATGAAATCACATGTGACTTGTATTATATGTCACATGTGATTTTTCCAGACGTAACCGGAAAAAAATTCGTCGAAAGTATATTAAAGTGCCCGTCTACTTAAACATAAAAAAATGCTCGTCGCGATGGTGTATTTTTTTTCTTCACTTGATGATTTACCGTTTGCAAGATATTTTATTTTTTAAAAAGAGGTGGAAAATGAGTTTTTTATTTAAAAAAAAAAAAAAAAAAAAAAAAAAAAAAAAAAGTGGCTAGGATTTGTTCATTATATTTTTAGATAATTTTGATTCTACATTGATCTCAACTCAATATAATATAATTAACCGTTTTGGCGTGAAAGTTGATAAACTGAGCAATATATTAGCCAATTGGATTGTTTAACTTGTCAAGATGAATTATTTTTTTAATTTCCTTTTTTTAACGGCAATTTTTCACACCTATTTCACAATATATCTCACAAACGCGTTCAACGAAGCTTAAACCCACAACCTTTAGGTTAATGAGCAATTCACATACCACTAGACCAAAAGCCTTGGATGATCAACAGTTATTATTGACGATCAAATGCCTTGAACTCGCATAACAAAAACTTTGAATAAAACCATAATTTTTTATATTTTAGTTTTACTAAAAAAATCTAAATTGTTAGTGTTTTTATTATTAAAGTTATCTAAAACTAGTAAGATAAGAAAATTTTATTTAAGCTCTAAAAAATTATAAAATCCTTGAAAATAAGCCCAATTAAAACACGTTGTAAACCCTCCATGAGTCCAGCAAGTAGAAAGACCCGGTGGGTGGCTGCTGAGAAAGAACCGGCTCCAGAACTCAGCCATACTTGAAATTGACCTCCCCATTGGTCTTTGTTCCTTACTTCTGAACTCAGCAACAGTGTTATTGAACTGTTAAAAACCTCCGTGATATTTAACGGCTGTTATGATTCTATCAAAGACTCCATGTAACAAATGGTTTCTGTTATGCTAGTGTTTCTCAACGTAATTTTGTTTTTATATATAAATTGTGATCAGTTGGTGTCTGGATTGGTCTATGTTGTTTAGGTATGATAGTATATTATGCGGAATGGAGAGTATAGAGTTAACATTAATGAGAAACTTTAAAATGGCTTAGTGGTAATGTCTTTGGCTTTTAAATAAGAGGTCAATGTTCAAATTGCTCGCTTTCACACAATATATGGATCAATATACTCAGTCAAAAGTCACGGCAAGTTCCAACAAATCATATGCTTTTCCAAGCTCTCTTTATGCTTTTGAATGTTATATTTTCCAAATTGAATCTGCCAATGAATGTTATGTTGCTGACATGGAATAATCATATTTTTTTGTATGCTATTTTCAATAAATATATGCTTTGTTATGCTTTAGTGAATGGAAAAAAAATCATTTTTTTGTTATGTGAGTTAGGCATCTTTTATTTGGTTGTTATGTTAAACATGCAATCAAGCAAAACCTTACTGATGTATTAGTTCTTATTGTGCTCATTCTTATGGTTGTCATTAGTAATTGAACAAAGGACTCTTGTCCAAAAGCTTGGCAATGTTGTTTAAATACGTGCTGGTTTCGCCCATCAGGTTAAAATTTTGAAGGTATTTCACTTACTACTACGTTTTTTTAACTCACACTATCTTGAGGATTCACTAACGTGGATTTGTAACGCTCGTTGGCCAAAAGAGACGAATTGCAACAAAGTAGAAACCACAAGGACATTTTTTGTAATTAATAGTTCTCAAGGATATTTCTCGCAAAAATGGCAAACCACAGGGAAATCTTTTGCAGTTTACCCTTTTATTTAAAAGAAAACTTTGTGTTCATTAACTACACACTAGCCTTGTATCTGCGTAAAGCGGCGTTTACAAATAGTTTTCATTAGTCTTTGTTTTCTAATGTTTTTTGGTAATGGAAGTTGGTTTTAGTCTTCATTTTCTAATGTTTTTTATGGAAGTTGGTTTTAATTTTGTATTATTTTAGAAAAAATATGTGTATTTAGGTATGTGGAAAGTACG
Organism: Artemisia argyi; assembly: GCA_030686995.1. Taxonomy (NCBI): domain Eukaryota; kingdom Viridiplantae; phylum Streptophyta; class Magnoliopsida; order Asterales; family Asteraceae; genus Artemisia; species Artemisia argyi. The sequence continues at coordinate 2,240 of JARVZY010010458.1, read as the reverse complement.
AAATAGGATGGAATGCAAATTTGAATTCTTTTGATATTGAAAGGTTGTATTACTCATTATTTGAATCTTAAAGTTGAGGCTTAGATTCAGGGTTAAGTTTTAGTTTGGGATATGCATGCTCTGTACTGAGTTATAAATATACATGTGCTTGCACACATTAACAAAATACTTCAATTAATACACAAGTGGTTAAAGATAGGTACGTAACGAGGACTAAATATGATCAGGTGCACAAAATTTTTTTTTTTTGGAAACCATAATAAAGAAACATATTTCGATGGATCGGGTGCATTTAAGATGCATTTAAAAAAAATTGATGGTTTTTAATAAAATTTTTAATAAATCGAAAAAATTCATAGTAGTCTCAGGCACCCACGGAAATCCTCTGCTTCCATACCTAGTTTAAAATAAAAGTTTTATAAAACTTACTAAATATTTCCCATTACTAACGTATGGCTAAATCTTTAAATCTCATTCAATATTCTAGCTTCGTTGCAAATTTTATTGAAAAGTAAATCTATAATACTTATAATGGAGGAAGGACTCTCTCTCCAAAAAATTCAGACGTACATAAAATGATGCATGGTATACAACACTTTAAAGCAAGCAATTTTCATAATTACAACAACCAAAGCATTGTGTACAACAAAAACTAGCATGAATCGAAATTCAGACCACTTTCCTTAGAATTCTACATTAATAGCATTAAAAACACCCCTACACCCAATATTATAATTATTTAAACACAATGTACAACCCTCATTCTACATTAATAGCATTAAAATATCCCTACACCCAATATTACAATCATTTAAACACAATGTACAACCCTCATTCTACATTAATAGCATTAAAAACACCCTACACCCAATATTACAATGATTTAAACACAATGTACAACTCTCATTCTACATTAATAATTTACTAGACGAGTACCCGTGCATAGCAACGGAATTTCTAGCGACATATAATTAACGATTTGTGATATTATGGTGAGTGTTTTGTGTAGTATTCAAAATAGAACGTGAATCGATCAGAATGTAATTGTAAACTGTTGTACTATACGATAACTAAAGTCTAGAAAAAATTCTTAACATCTATCAAATAACATATAACAAGATTTAATGAAACTGAAAGTAAAACATTACATCAGTTAGAGATAAAAACTAACTACACATGTTACTCGTCGCATAAAACTTCTTGATACACGACATTTGAGGTGTAGATTCCTGCTTAACAGAACTCTTTGACTGGTTTAACCAATATCTTTGTTGTTCTACGGGATATCCCTCTAGAAAATGCCACATAAAGCTGGCCATACGAGAAAAGAGAGTCGGGAAAATAGACACCAACATTTGGAATTGTTTGACCTTGAGCTTTATTGATAAACACCCACATTCTATGTTTGTCATATATATTTCACATGAACCTTAAAATTGAAAACTTAAAACGATTTGAAAACTTGTCATAACAAAACTTTCTGGAATTGATTTGTAATAATGTTGTCATTCTTCAGGTTTATATACGGAAATGATTTGTAGTAAAGTTGTCATAGTGTAAATATATGAATGATATATCAAATCAATAACCTTTTGTCGAGTCGTATTTTAGGAAATGCGTTAGTGTGTCGTGTTTCAAACATTTCCTCGTAAACATTCATAATTAAAAATCATTAATTCTCAAGTTTCAAAGTCAAGTGCTCCAATGTAACCTTCTTTGTATCAAGAAGAAATAAAGTAGATACATCTTTGGTTGGCTTTGTTTAATACAATGAATTATTCAAGACTTAATTATTGTTCTCTTAAAAGTATAAAAGTCTAAGGTGTTTGATAATTATAAGGTTAAAAAAAGCTTGTAAGCCCATACGTTGCTAACATTATTACCGCGTGTAGTTTTTTTTTTTTTTTTCTTCTAATGTCAAATGGAAAGGTAACGATACAAGTCATTTTATGGTTGCCATTTAAATGACAAGAATACACAAGTTAATGCTCATATTATACTTTTTGAAAGTGTATATAATATGATTTCTAGCCGTCCAATATTTATCACAAAAATAGATTGGAGACAAGGGGAGCCACGTTCAAATTGGGTTATGAACTAATCGCAATATGGGCAGTCCTCCATATCAGTGGCGGAGCTACATAAATTTATGTGGGAAGACCAACAGGGTAATCTGTGAATTGTAGGAGAGCCAAAGATCAAAATATTTAATTTTACCACATGAAAGTGAATAAAAATAC
>JARVZY010010457.1:0-26215 GCA_030686995.1 Artemisia argyi | reverse complement strand
TAAATGTTTGGTACTTTGGTTCAAAGTCTGCAACTTCTGTTTCAGATTTTTGTATTCACATTGCCATTTGTGAAGATAAGCCAAATACAACTATGAATTGCAAATTGTCACTAAGATGAATAATGTATGAAAATCAACTCAAAATATGTTCAGAAAGATATGGACATTCAACTTATTATACATACGTGTACTAGCTTATTTAACACAGTGCATTCGGAAATTTATGTTTATTGCCACTAAAGTATAACTAACCAATGCAACCACGATCTCAACCGTAAGCACATGCTAGACTTTGGATCTTCTGAGTATATCAAACCATAAAGATACACAAACACTACCACTAACCATAAATGTCTCATAAAAATCCATATAAAAATCCTATATATTTGAAAGCAGCGGTTCTTCGGTTCTGGAACCGAGAACCGCGGTTTCGAACCGAACCGAACCGAGAACCGAAATTTCCAATATTGAAGAACCGAGAACCGAACCGCGGGTCTAAATTTCGGTCCGGGTTGGGTCGGTTCCGGTTCGGTTCTCGATTCCAGTTCGGTTCTCGGTCCATTTGCTCACCCCTATTGTGGCTTACCTTTGTGGCTTTGTTGACCAACTAGGGCTGAGCATCGCAAACCCAAAACTGACCTTGACCGAGAGGACCAACTGAAAATTGACCGAACCGAAAGATGAGCAGTCTCGGTCCGGTCCGACGTACAAACCGGCCATTTTGCCTTCTTGGACCGGATTAGACCAACCCGGACCGGACCAGACACATTCTGTCCGGACCTCGATCTAGGTTTTTAGGTTATTTTGGTCTCGGTTTTGACCGGTCCGATAAGATCTTACACCGATGCTCACCCATATGACCCACAAATATTAACCATTGAGATTATGTGATTTCTCATTTAGAGCATGAGCTGTGATTTCTCATTTAGAGCATGAGCTGCCTAAGGGACATATAGTTATCTGTCTCGCGTTATAAGACTATCTTTATCAACAACCTATCACAACCCAATCTTTTAATAAAATATTATTTTCTCTTTCCTCCACCTACACAACCAATACATACAACCAATCTATATTTTTTTTTACCATTTATCAACAACCCAACTCAACTAATACATACAACCAATCTATTCTTTTATAAATAATAAATATTAAAAAGAAAAAAGAAAAGGAAAACAAATAGCCATTCATTTGATGCCATGTGGCAGATTGGAGGTTGTGACTTTGGGTCACCTTACGAACTAGTTGGATGGTTGTGTTGTACTACCTCCGTCCCATATTAAATGTCCACTTTGAATTTTCAAAGTCTTGTTTTATTAACTTTGACCATAAATATTTTTATATATGATATATAATACATGATGCAAAATATATGAATGAATTGGGTTTTAAATGTACTTTTCGTTGACATAATTTTTATCAAGTATCATAAAATACAAACAAAAATATTTAAGGTCAAAGTTAAAGAAAAAAGACTCAAAAAGTCAAAACTGGACATTTAATAAGGGCGGAGGGAGTATGATTTTATTAAACAAACAATATTTATGTATTATATAGATTGGAGATTGAGTTGGCAACCCATCAATAAACATATCCTAAGAGACAGGACATCCCAATTCCATTTTTCATCTTCATTATCTTTTTTCTTGCCACATAAGGTAGATTAGGGTCGTGTTTTATCTTGGACGGTCAATAACGCAATATTTCAAACTTAGCTAATGTCACTTTCCGTCCAAGTCAACAAGAGATCGAATAGTATTATACTTGTGGTCTTTAGTCATTACAAGACTTAAAGATTTTGAATGAAATCTGCATACGTATAGTTCATCTTTCTACCTCATTATGTAGAATCTTCTATGTAACTATTTAACTCAATTTTACCCTCCACCATGCTTTTCATGTTTTGGGGTTTGACCCATTTCTTTTTAAGATAGCTTGACCAATTAGATGAAGAAAAAAAACCCTTGAATTGACCCATTTATAAGTAGAGTTATAACTTTCACGCTTACCATGTTTTCCCTTCTAAATACTAATGTCATGTATAATTGATAATATTGTGTGAAGGTGGCAACTTGAGACCCACCGGTTAAACACGGGTCACGTTGGGTAAATATTATTATTTAATGAGTTATAGTTGTGTCTTTCTAAATATTATCGATGAGTTGAATTTGATATTTGATACAAAGTGCAACTGTATAACGATTTCTCTATGGCTTTAGGCGAGTCTAGCGGGTTAATTAAATTTTTTTCTCTCTTTCAATATTTTACTCAAAATAAATTGTTTTTTTTTTTTTTTTTTTTTTTTTTTAGGTTCTTTTGAAAAGAGGCGGGTCAACCCGACCAAGCGCCGGGCCCATTTAGAACCGTGCTAAAAAATGACCAATCTAGACCCGGACCCGTTTAGATGAGTGACTTGACCCACCCATTTTGCCACTTATAGTGTGCACTTATATTTGGATCAAGTACTAATGTATATTATGCATCATTCACACTTTTGTTTTCTTCACCAAGAAAGTATTAACGTTGACCAAGAGCTGGAATCGATTTGTCCGAACCAAAGTGTCATAATTAGTTTGGTGGTATAGAGTTGGGAAACTTAGGTTAAATAAATCAAACTTTGTTAACAAAATGGACTTAGAATTACAGGAAGGATGGTATGTTATGCGATTGTAAGACGCTACATGATGCAAGTGCAACTCGTAGAAATACTTACTATAATGCATTATTGAGGAAATTTCCACATACAAATATGCAGATTTTATATATTAGACTTAACCAAGTTGCTCATTTTCTTGGGTTCTAATCAACACTTTTCTTTTTAGTGTATTATGTGAATCAAGTATATGTTATTTGAAAAGTTGGTTGATACACACATAAACTAATAAACATTGTTAGTTGTTTCTGCTAACATGCATATAAATATTAAATCAATAAAACCTAGTGCATGTCAGTTCATGTTTCCTAAGACGTTCAAGCATGTTACCATTTGGAGATCTGCCAGTTTTCTTAAGCCTAACATCGAAATCATTCATCCAATACAACCATAAACAAGTAATCAACACATAATTAACATCTAGGTTTCATTAGATCCAAGCAAACACAAGATAGATCTAGCCTAGCATGATGGAATTAAGACAAGAACAAGATATAGACAACCAACACATAGACATATTGATTGAATTAAAAGAATACTTATCTCATTTACACATGAAAGGATTCAAGGGCTGGAAACCCTTGAAAAACCTGTAAAATTCGTACTAAGTTCGGCCTTAGGGTTTCTCCAAAACTTCTCTTTTTTTATGATTGAAAACTAGAAAACTATATATAGGAAATTGAGGCTGACGGCGTCAAGACCAAATTGGTGACGCCGTCATCTCGCCGCCAAAAGAATTCTCGGACTGCCTTGATCTACTTTTGACGCCGTCACGTTATAACATTTTCCAGGCCGTCACGTATTTTACTCTTGACGCTCTACCTCGTGACGCCTTCAATTCTGTACTGGGTCGTCATGAAAATTACTCTTGACGCCGTCAGAATTTCCTTCTTGACGCCGTCACCTACTGTTCCCAGCAAGAAAAATTTAGACTTTGCCGTTTTCTTCACTTTTATGCTCCAAAAACGTCCGAATTGCTTCCTTTTCCAGATTTCTCTCCTAAAGTACCTAAAATCACAAAAGGAACGATTTAGGGAAATATTTGATCAAATAAATTCAATTACGGGCTTAAATGACCCCCTAAAAGTGGTTCATTTTTCGCCTCATCATATACCCTTACACTTGAGATTTGTTTGTCCTCAAGCAAATGCGCTTTTATTCTAATCAAAATACAAGTTAGGGGTCATTTAACACTAATATAAAAGTAATTACAACAAATAATCGTTCCACTAAAGACCAATAGACAAGCACGGAGGTCATACACTAGCACCTCACAAATAGTGTTTAGATACTCACATCTCTCGGGAGTAATAAAGTATATATCACAATATGGAAATGGAAAACATCTCTCACTACCTGTCATAGCAAAATAGATTACCATAGGCTTGGGAAAGGATCAAACCTCCACCACATGGCGTAAGCACCTAGGATAAACTATTAAAGAGGTCTTTTAAAGGGTTGTAACGTTAGGTGTAGGGATATGAAATACACGGTTTTGTTGGATAAATGAAGTTTTTACTGGTGGCGAGCTAACATTCTTGGTTAATTACATGTACAATATGGCGTTGCTAAGCCAAGACTAGACTCAACTTAAGCTAATAAATAAAAAATAACAAAAACATAAAAATGAACATAGAATAAAAAGGGATGGTAGTCCGTATGTTTTTTCTCTTTTCTTTTTCTATTTCTTCTTTTCTTTTTCTTTATTTTTTCGATTTTTTTTTTTTTTTTTTTTTTTTTTTTTTTTTTTTTTTTTTTTTTGCATACATTCTTACCCTACCATCCAAAATAATACATCATAGGGGATGAACATTCTCCTTACACTTAAATCTTTACATACTTTACAATAAACTAATCTAATGACTCGAATTAAGAAAATCAAAACACTTTGAGTACTTTTAAGATTAATGCACATATGGGGGTAATATATGATGTTCTTCCCCATTACTCCATAAAATAAGTACTTTACCCATGAGTCCCAATCGTCCCATAACAATATGTACAAGGATATGACTTGACTTAGCAACCATGTAATCAATTAGATAGTTAACTTAGGGTTTAACAAATAACAATAATGCACTAAAGATGAGTGCATACACGGAAGGCTAAGGCGATTTGGTTGTACATTTAAGTAGGGTGTAACAAATTCTTCCTTTAAGTAAGATGCTTAAAGTTAGAAACGAAAAGATAGGCTCAGAGGGGTGTACTAGGGGTTTCGTGTACTAAAAATGAGTACAACGCTAAGGGTGTGGGAAAAATTAGTTGACTTAACTAGCCAAGTAATATGACTTAAATGGTCAAGTAATTATGATACGGGTTTAACACAAGGGTAATCCTAATGCCTCTTATCATGTAGTAAATCGTACTACACAAATGTAGTCTCACTAGCGGTCTCGGGATGCATCACTAATGCAAGTTCTAGAATCTAAATGCTACCGGTACACTCATAAGCACTAATAGTAAATGCTTTTCCTATCAAATCTAAAGGCGAACCTCACATATTTGGGTGGAAAATTTTTCTGAATATACGGTTATGTGCTAGTCATACAATCTCCTATCCATGAGACGCTTGCTATGGCTAAAGTTTCACTCCTAATTGTTGTAAAAAAATTTAAATTTGGTGCTAAAATTGCACTAACAAGTATTTCTCATAGTTTTATTACACATCTACCATTAAACAAAACAAACTCAAGCGAAAGTGTACATGTAAGGTGTCATCATTTTACCCTCCCCTTACACTTAAGATGAACATTGTCCCCAATGTTCAAGTAAAGAATGTAAAAGTTATAAGTAAAACAAATGAAATCAAATACTCCCCTGATTCGCTCGGTATGGATAATAAGGTGGTCAGGTTAAATCTTCCTCCAAGAAAATGAACAATCAAAGCTTCCCTTCCAGAATACAAATCATCTACTTGTCATACATAACCTGTTAAACCTGAGAAAACAATCAAAAAAACCCAAAGCATCAATCCGAACAAAGAAAACTCATAACTAGATGTAATTCTAGACTTAGGAATAAAAACAAAACAATTAAAGATATAATGCTTGTGGAATGAATGTTTGCAGATTTCCTGGAGTTTATAAAACTAAAGAATCAACAAAAACTTTAAGAGTCCGGTATAAACAAAACTAGCAAAATTTCCAGAATTTTACACATGACACCGTCAAGAGTAAACTCATGACGCCGTCAGAAGTGACCTGCAGAAATTCTTATGTTAAGTTTCCGGAAAATTTCTGGAAAAACTTATGTCCTACTTCCTGGAAAATCCTGCAAAACATCATTATGACTCGATACAAACATTTGACTCTAACAAGTACTAATACACATGTCCATTTATTATTGTTGTGGTTCATGCTCAATTTCGTTCTTATAAACAAATTTGGATCTCCCTTACACTTATCTTTTGCAAAATACCTTTATATGCAATTAAGACGAAGTTAAAAACAAAATAAAGCATTTTCACAATTTACTTTGAAACATGAGCCACAATTAATAAAAATAAAACATGCATACAGAAACAAATAAAATCAAACAAACAAACAAATAAAAACACACAAAACATGGGTTGCCTCCCAAGAAGCGCTTGTTTTTGTTCGAGTCACGAGCCTGACTCTACCCTTATTTAACGGAAATAGGGGAGGTTTTCCCTACACTTAGGATCAAGTGTGGGTGAAAGTAGCGATACACACCCTTAGGGTGTGAATATGCCACGTGAGGTGAAGGGGGTGAGTGAATGGCTTCCTTCATCCTAAAACTACCCGGATAATATTGGTTGATGGGTGGGTCGGTTCCTCTTTTGTCTCCTAGAAATATATCTAAGGATGGAAAGTTGTGTAAAGGTTGAGGTTCCGGTTCATCAACATTAGGAAATTCCCTAGAACTAGGAGTAAGGTTATCACTACAAGTATTCAAACCTATATCCTCAAGTGGTGCCTGGTCCAAGGGTTCTGCCTCCATCGGAATTCCTAAAGTTTCTTCTACTTCTCCTGGGTAAGTCACGGGCGGTGTGTGTGCATCAAATGATGGTTGAGTATTTTGTGGGCTTATGTTATTTACCTCATCATTCCATGTGTTAATATCACCTATATCCTCAACATGTGTTTTATTATAATCTAGCCCTAACATTCTCCCAAGTATCTCACGTGCTTCTCTAGGCATCTCAACTTCTATGTCCGAATCATAAGGATCATCTTCAATATTCTGACTGCTATATACAAATTACCCAAGAGATTCATCATCTGTTTCTTGAGATTCATCATCATCGATCATAAAACCTAGGTCTTTTTGATCAATGTGATCATGCTCAGCTAAATCCTCCCCAATTGTTTTCTTAGGTAGTGATAATAGCAAACCTAGTGCTTCATCCAACTTATGATTTGTTGCAATGGCTCTCTCCATAATTCCATGGCAAACTAGGTCGCATTTCCTATTGGCCTCACTAAAACTAGATCTTAAACATGGAGGTTGTTCATAAGAATCTATCCTAGGTGAAGGCTCATATGATTCATAGGTGTCTCTAAATGAGGTATTTTGAAATCTTTGCTGTGTTAGCCGCTCAACCCTATCTTGCAATCTTAGAAGTCTAAGTGTAAAGTCCATTTGAAGCAAATTACAAACAAAATCACAAAGAAAAGATAGACTACGAGAAAGCTACAAAATAAAAAGAAAAAAATCTCACTTGATAGGAATCTAATGGGTAGACCTAATAAAAATCAAATTCAACCTAAACAATAACTATTCCCCGGGCTGCGGCGCCAAAAACTTGATACGTGGGAATCGCACCAGGCTTTACCTCTCAAGGGATCTTGAGAAGCTTACAACCCCCACCAGGCAGTGTACCTGATCGTTGTAGTATAGTATAGTGACAAGTACCGGGGGATTGATCGTTCAGCTAGGAATAGTGTCGCTAGGATTAGAAAACCTAAATACTAGTTCTAAAGATGAAGGATGATTATTTTTGTATTTTTATATTTTATGAAAAGCAAGTAAAAATCTCGGGTTTGAAGGATTTGGGCGGAATTAGTTGCTAGTCAACAAACCCAATACTAAAGATGCAATCAAAATAAAATACTAGAAATGAAAATAAACTAAATAAACTAAGGTTGTGAGCAATAAGTGGAGAAGTTGTGTTTACTTAGATTTCACTACTCCCTAGATATCTTTTACACGTTAATTACTTGTTATAGTTGCATGGATGACGGATTGTATTTGATGAGGCGAAAAATGATCCGTTTTTAGGGGGTCATTTAAGCCCGAATCCGAATTTATTTGATCAAATATTACCCTAAATCGTTCCTTTTGTGATTTTAGGTGTTTGGAGAGTGAATTCTGGAAAAGAAGCCATTTTGGACGTTTTTGGAGCATAAAAGTGAAGAAAACGGCAAAGTACCAATTTTCCATGCTGATGACACAAGGTGACGGCGTCAAGAGTTACATCTTGACGGCGTCAGACATGAAGAATAAAAAACCGAAGGTGGTGACGGCGTCAAAAGTCATCCTGATGGCGTCAAAGTGGCAAGAATAAAATACCGTGGTTGGTGACGCCGTCACATAGGCAGTCATAAGTATATCAAGGCCGGCCGAGGAAGTATTTGGCGGCGAGGTGACGGCGTCACATGGTAGTCTTGACGCCATCAGCCTAGTTTTCCTATATATAGTTTTCTAGTTTTTTCATTAAAGAGGGAGAAGTTTTGGTGAAACCCTAAAGACGAATTTGGTGTATCTTTTACAGGTTTTTCAAGGGTTCCAAACCCTTGAGACCTTGCATTGTAATTGAGATAAGTGTTCTTTCAATTCAATCAATATGTCTATGTGTTGGTTGTTTATATCTTGTTCTTGTCTCAATTCCATTATGCTAGGCTAGATCTCTTTTGTGTTTGCTTAGATCTAATGAAACCTAGATGTTGATTACGTGTTGATTACTTGTCTATTCTTGTCTTGGATGAATGATTTTATATGTTAGGCTTAAGAAAACTGGCAGATCTCCAAATGGTAACATGCTTGAACGTCTTAAGAAACATGAACCGAGGCGTACTAGGTCTTTATTGGTTGTATTTAATGCATGAGCCACTGTTTACAATCCCTATAGTTGTGCTGGGTCATGGTGTAGGAGGAGATAAGAGCTCATAGAGTTGGGGAGTTATGTATGCCACCCCACGAATGGTATTAAGGAATACAATCCGTCATCCATACAAGTATAACAAGTAATTAACGTGTAAAAGATATCTAGGGAGTAGTGAAGTCTAAGTAAACACAATTTCTCTAATTACTGCTCACAACCTTAGTATAATTTAGTTTAATTTCATTTTCAGTATTTTAGTTTGATTATATATTAGCTTTGGGTTAGTTGAATAGCAACTAATTCCGCCCACTCTTCCAAAACCCGAGATTTTACTTGCTTTCATAAAAATATAAAAATACAAAAATAATCATCCCTCACCTTTAGAACTATTAATTAGGTTTTCTAATCCTAGCGACACTATTCCTAAGCTGAACGATCAATCCCCCGGTACTTGTCACTATACTATACTACAACGATCAGGTACACTGCCTGGTGGGGGTTGTAAGCTTCTCGAGATCCCTCGAGAGGTAAAGCCTGTTGCGATTCCCACGCATCAAGTTTTTGGCGCCGCTGCCGGGGAATAGTTATTGTCTAGGTTAGGATTTCTTTTTATTAGGTCTACTTGCTAGATTCCTTTCTAGTAAGATTTTTATTTTTTATTTTTAGGTCTTCTTTAGTCTATCTTATTTCTTCGTGCCTTTGTTCGTAACTCTTTACCATCCGACATCATGGAAGGTGGTAACATCTTTGAACCCATCATCCCACCGCAACAAAACCCACCATTAGAACCCCTTAGGCCCCGAACCTTAGGAGAGTATTCCCGACCTAGCCACCAAGGCTACCGAAACACCATTGAGCTCACCGGAGACAATGTGACCCCCTTGCGATCCGACACCATCCGGTTGGTGCAAAGCGGATGTGCATTCCATGGACTTCGTTCCGAAGATCCAAACCAACACCTTAAGGACTTCCTCAAAATCGTAGATTCCATAGACCTAGGTGTTGAAACTAGAGAGACTACCCGTTTACGCCTATTCCAATTCTCTCTACGGGATCAAGCTAGTCAATGGCTTGAGCGTTTACCCGCGGGATCCATCACCACAAGGGATGATCTCACCACTCGTTTCCTTGCTCAATTTTTCCCACCGGGGAGAACTACTAAGCTTAGGAATGACATCTTGATGTTCCAACAACGTCAAAATGAATCTCTTTATGAAGCATGGACTCGTTTCAAGGACTTACTCCAAAAAGTCCCTCATCATGGCATAGATCTTTGGCTCCAAGTCCAAATCTTCTATGACCATATCGACATCTCCACGAGGCGAACCATTGACCAATCGGCCGGTGGTAAGCTACGTGATCTTAGTGCGGAACAATCATGGGAACTCATAGAAGATCTTGCTCTCTATGACAATGAAAGTTGGAATGATCCCCGTGATTTGAACAAAACGGTCAAGGCAATATCTTTGCCTTCGAACAATTCTAGCACTCCCGACCGTAGGATCATGGAACTTGAAGGTCGAGTCAAGTCTCTCATGAAATCTTACGAAGCTCATAAGCCTTCAAACTAAGTAAGCAGAATCGCTTCTACATGCAAACTGTGCAATGGCCCTCATGAGACCTATAACTGCATGGAACTTCCAAAACATGCTTATAACGAATTCACATCATCACACGTAGGTCAGGGTCCTCGAACTTCTGCCGAAGCATATGAGGCATGGAAGGATAAACCTGATTTTAGAGGGTACCGAACACGAAGTGTATCCTTCAATGACTCCTCACCACTCACTTGGTCCGAGCATTTTCCGTCGCAAGGTGCCCCTAGGCAAAGCTGTGAAGATGATTTAAAAAAATTCATTCTATCTCAAGAACTACAGCTCACTACGCTCGAGAAAAAATTCAAACAACAGCAGGCTGACGTGAACAACAAGATTTGTAATCTGTTGACTGCTATCAAAGAGCATATTGATAATGAGCCCATTCACGTTGATGAGGTTAAGTCTGCTACCGTCATGAGTCCACCAGCCTCCCCTGTAAAAATAAAAAGTCCTAGAAAGTTATTCAAACATCTATCTCCTAACGGAAAAGGACCTGTCAACCCCCCTGGACCAATCCACTTCGTGAACACCATCACCACAATATCTGCTGCAGCATCCAACCCAACCCAACAACAAACTGACAAATTCAGTCAGACAACAAAGGATGAGACCTCAAAGGTTGACCATGCTTCGGCAAGGAAACCTACCAACTCACCCGAGCAATGCGCCGCGCAGGAATCCGACAAACCGGGTGAAAGGAATGAGAAATCGAAGGAACAGGAGGAAGATCCAACCATTTTGGGTAAATCTGTTATAGAAGAATCCGAGATGGAGGATGTTATTAGTATGGGTAGCAATCAAACTAAGGAAAGCAGCTCTAAATTTTTCAAGATCTCATGCACCGTTGAGGAAAAGATCTTAACTGATAGTCATATAGATCCTAGCCTCCTAGTCAACGTAATCCCACTTTCCCTATATCACAAGGCCTTCCCAGAGCACATTGCGTGCGAAAGGGTAGTAGAAAATTTGTCAATTAGGATTGGAGAGCTTGTTTACAATACTGAACTCACCGTGGTTGATGACGTGGACCCTCTCACCAATCAAACATTAACCAACCTTGTCCTTGGGGTGCCATTCATCAATGAATCGGGAGCAATCCTTGATGAGAAAGATGGTAGTGTATTACTCACCAATGGTGTTAGGACGGTAATTTTTCGTAGGGATAGTGAGGAGGTTTATGAGTATCGTCCCTCCCTTGAGGGGAATCTATATGGGTCAAAGGATGGATAGCTGAGGAAGATAAGACGGCGTGATCCGAATAACCTAAAAATCCCTTGCATGATCGGTCATAAGTACTTCGAAAACATATACATTAATGTATTCCTACCAAAGAATTTTATGTCATTGTTTCATTATAACAATATCTGCAGATGGGGGATGATTTATAAGGGAGAGAAAGTGGTTGGTAAGGATCATGAAATCCAAGTGTTCGTAGGAAATATGGCATTCCCTATGGAGTTCACGATTGTGGACAACATAGAGGACTATGTTGACCCTAGGCTATCGCAAGTCGTCTTTGGAGCACCCTTTTGTGAAATCACTAAGTTGATAGTGGATGACTTGAACGGAATCATGACCTTCACTGACGGGATTAGGAGGATTTCATACCAAACACCATACAAAAGAAGAGATCTTAGGGGAATAGATTGCGATGGGCTTGATATGATGAGCTCCCAACTTATCTTATGTGATGAAGATGTTAGGAGAGGGTGTAGAAATATTTCTGATTTATCATGTGGGTTCTTTAAGAATGTTAGTAAGCTCGGCTCTAAGTATCGACGGGATGTTTTCGAATTCGAAGACCCGAAGTACTTGCACTATGAAAGCGATACTAGTTTAGAAGACGACCTAGAGAGTGGAACCAATGACGAGATCACGTAGTAACCCATGACTTTGAGTCTAGCTACAAGACTCGTAAATAAAGAAAAGCGCTTCTTGGGAGGCAACCCATGTTTAGTGTGATTTTATTTGTTTGATTGTTATTTGCTTCCGTATGCATGTTTTATTTTTATTGTTGGTTGATCATGTTTCTCAATTAAAATGTGGAAATACTTTATTATGTTGTTTGGCCTAGTCTTAACTTCAACCTAAAGGTATTTTTTGCAAAAGATAAGTGTAAGGGGAAACCCCAAATATGTTTTTAAGAAACAAACCGATCATGATTCTCCACAATATTAAATGAACATGTATATTCGTATTTGTTAGAGTCAAATGCTTGTATTGAGTCATAATGAAGTTTTGCAGGATTTTCCAGGAAGTAGGACAAAGTTTTTCCAGAAATTTTCCGGAAACTTAACATAAGAATTTCTGCAGGTCCATTCTGACGGCGTCAGAGTATTACTCTTGACGGCGTCAGGAGTTAAAAATCTGGAAATTTTGCCGGTTTTGGTTTTCTAACGGAGTCTTATGGTTTTTGTGAATTATTAAGTTTTATAATCTCCAGGAAATCTGCAAACTTCATTCCACAAGCATTATATCTTATCTTGTTTTCTAGGATTTAGTAACTTATATAGGATGCCGCCGATTTTACGCGAGGTTGCCTTGTCTATTGTTGTCAGGATTTACAGGTTATTTATGACAAGAAGATGATTTATATTCTGGAAGGGAAGCTTTGATTGTTCGCTTTCTTGAAGGAAGATTTAACCTGGCCAACCTATAATCCATACCGAGCGAATCAGGGGAGTATTTGATTTCATTCTCTTTACTTCTTAACTTTTACATTCTTTACTTGAACATTGGGGACAATGTTTATCCTAAGTGTAAGGGGAGGGTAAAAAGATGATACCTTACATATGCACTTTCGCTTGAGTTTGTTTTGTTTGATAGTAGAAGTGTAATAAAACTATGAGAAATACTTGTTAGTGTAATTTTAGCGCCAAATTTAAATTTTTTTACAACATTTAGGAGTGAAACTTTAGCCATAGCAAGCGTCTCATGGATAGGAGGTTGTATGACTAGCACATAACCGTATATTCAGAAAAATTTTCCACCCAAAAATGTGAGGTTCGCCTTTAGATTTGATAGGAAAAGCATTTATTATTGGTGCTTATGAGTGTACCAGTAGCATTTAGATTCTAGAACTTGCGTTAGTGATGCATCCCGAGACCGCTAGTGAGACTACATTCGTGTGGTAGGATTTACTACATGATAAGAGGCATTAGGATCACCCTTGTGTTAAACCCGTATTATGATTACTTGACCATTTAAGTCATATTACTTGGCTAGTTAAGTCAACTAATTTTCCCACACCCTTTGCGTTGTACTCATTTTTAGTACACGATACCCCTAGTACACCCTTCCGAGCCTATCTTTTCGTTTCTAACTTTAAGCATTTTACTTAAAGGAAGAATTTGTTACACCCCACTTAAATGTACACCCAAATCGCCTTAGCCTTCCGTGTATGCGCTCATTTTTAGTGCATTATTGTTATTTGTTAAACCCTAAGTTAACTTTCTAATTGATTACATGGTTGCTAAGTCGAGTCATATCATTGTACATATTGTTTTGGGACGATTGGGACTCATGGGTAAGTACTTATTTTATGGAGTAATGGGGAAGAACATAAAGTGTTTTGATTTTCTTAATTCGAGTCATTAGAATAGTTCAGTGTAAAGTATGTAAAGATTCAAGTGTAAGGGGAATGCTCAAACCCCTATGATGTATTATTTTGGATGGTAGGGTAAGAGTGTATGAAAAAAAAAATCGAAAAAATTAAGAAAAAGAAAAAAAAAATAGAAAAGAAAAAGAGAAAAACCATACGGACTACCATCCCTTTTCATTCTATGTTCATTTTATGTTTTTGTTATTTTATATTTATTAGCTTAAGTCGAGTCTAGTCTTGGCTTAGCAACGCCATCTTGTACATGTAATTAACCAAGATTGTTAACTCGCCACCAGTAAAACTTCCTTTATCCAACAAAACCGTGTAATTCATATCCCTATACCTAACGTTACAACCCTTTAAAAGACCTCTTTGATAGTTTATCCTAGGTGCTTACGCCATGTGGTGGAGGTTTGATCCTTTCCCAAGCCTATGGTAATCTATTTTGCTATGACAGGTAGTGAGAGATATCTTCCATTTCCATAATGTTATATTACTTTATTACACCCGAGAGATGTGAGTATCTAAACACTATTTGTGAGGTGCTTGTGTATGACCTCCGTGCTTGTCTATTGGTCTTTAGTGGAACGATTATTTGTTGTAATTACTTTTATATTAGTGTTAAATGACCCCTAACTTGTCTTTTGAGTAGAATAAAAGCTCATTTGCTTGAGGACAAGCAAATCTCAAGTGTAAGGGTATATGATGAGGCGAAAAATGATCCGTTTTTAGGGGGTCATTTAAGCCCGAATCCGAATTTATTTGATCAAATATTGCCCTAAATCGTTCCTTTTGTGATTTTAGGTGTTTGGAGAGTGAATTCTGGAAAAGAAGCCATTTTGGACGTTTTTGGAGCATAAAAGTGAAGAAAACAGCAAAGTACCAATTTTCCATGCTGATGACACAAGGTGACGGCGTCAAGAGTTACATCTTGATGGCGTCAGACATGAAGAATAAAATACCGAAGGTGGTGACGGCGTCAAAAGTCATCCTGACGGCGTCAAAGTGGCAAGAATAAAATACCGTGGTTGGTGACGGCGTCACATAGGCCGTCATAAGTAGATCAAGGCCGTCCGAGGAAGTATTTGGTGGCGAGGTGACGGCGTCACATGGTAGTCTTGACGCCGTCAGCCTAGTTTTCCTATATATAGTTTTCTAGTTTTTTCATTAAAGAGGGAGAAGTTTTGGTGATACCCTAAAGACAAATTTGGTGTATCTTTTACAGGTTTTTCAAGGGTTCCAAACCCTTGAGACCTTGCATTGTAATTGAGATAAGTGTTCTTTCAATTCAATCAATATGTCTATGTGTTGGTTGTTTATATCTTGTTCTTGTCTCAATTCCATTATGCTAGGCTAGATCTCTTTTGTGTTTGCTTAGATCTAATGAAACCTAGATGTTGATTATGTGTTGATTACTTGTCTATTCTTGTCTTGGATGAATGATTTTATATGTTAGGCTTAAGAAAACTGGCAGATCTCCAAATAGTAACATGCTTGAACGTCTTAAGAAACATGAACCGAGGCGTACTAGGTCTTTATTGGTTGTATTTAATGCATGAGCCACTGTTTACAATCCCTATAGTTGTGCTGGGTCATGGTGTAGGAGGAGATAAGAGCTCATAGAGTTGGGGAGTTATGTATGCCACCCCACGAATGGTATTAAGGAATACAATCCGTCATCCATACAAGTATAACAAGTAATTAACGTGTAAAAGATATCTAGGGAGTAGTGAAGTCTAAGTAAACATAATTTCTCCAATTACTGCTCACAACCTTAGTATAATTTAGTTTAATTTCCTTTTCAGTATTTTAGTTTGATTATATATTAGCTTTGGGTTAGTTGAATAGCAACTAATTCCGCCCACTCTTCCAAAACCCGAGATTTTACTTGCTTTCATAAAAATATAAAAATACAAAAATAATCATCCCTCACCTTTAGAACTATTAATTAGGTTTTCTAATCCTAGCGACACTATTCCTAAGCTGAACGATCAATCCCCCGGTACTTGTCACTATACTATACTACAACGATCAGGTACACTGCCTGGTGGGGGTTGTAAGCTTCTCGAGATCCCTCGAGAGGTAAAGCCTGTTGCGATTCCCACGCATCAGTATTCCTTAATACCATTCATGGGGTGGCACACTTAATTCCCTAATCCTATGAGTGCCTACTTCACTCCTATGTCGAGCCGGCTAAGAAGCTCCTAACATGGGATCATTAGAATTTACTCATGCATTAAATACAACCAATAAAACCTAGTGCACGTCAGTTCATGTTTCCTAAGACGTTCAAGCATGTTACCATTTGGAGATCTGCCAGTTTTCTTAAGCCTAACATCGAAATCATTCATCCAATACAACCATAAACAAGTAATCAACACATAATTAACATCTAGGTTTCATTAGATCCAAGCAAACACAAGATAGATCTAGCCTAGCATGATGGAATTAAGACAAGAACAAGATATAGACAACCAACACATAGACATGTTGATTGAATTAAAAGAATACTTATCTCAATTACACATGAAAGGATTCAAGGGCTAGAAACCCTTGAAAAACCTGTAAAATTCGTACTAAGTTCGGCCTTAGGGTTTTTCCAAAACTTCTCTTTTTTTATGAATGAAAATTAGAAAACTATATATAAGAAATTGAGGCTGACGACGTCAAGACCAAATTGGTGACGCCGTCATCTCGCCGCCAAAAGAATTCTCGGACTGCCTTGATCTACTTTTGACACCGTCACGTTATAACATTTTCCAGGCCGTCACGTATTTTACTCTTGACGCTCTACCTCGTGACACCTTCAATTCTGTACTGGGTCGTCATGAAAATTACTCTTGACGCCGTCAGAATTTCCTTCTTGATGCCGTCACCTGCTGTTCCCAGCAAGGAAAATTAAGACTTTGCCGTTTTCTTCACTTTTATGCTCCAAAAACGTCCGAATTGCTTTCTTTTCCAGATTTCTCTCCCAAAGTACCTAAAATCACAAAAGGAACGATTTAGGGCAATATTTGATCAAATAAATTCAATTCCGGGCTTAAATGACCCTCTAAAAGTCGTTCATTTTTCGCCTCATCACTCGGTTACTATGATATATTCGTTAAAAGTTGGAAATTGGAAGAAAATCGGTGATTTTGCTTGTGCTTATCCTTCTAATAATGATGGTAAGTTTTTGAATGGAGCTCTTGATTGGGTGGCTGGTGATGGCTGGTCGGGTTTGTCTTATATAGTTTCTCTTGATTTGGGGAAGGAGACTTATGGTGAAGTTTTACGCCCGGAGTACGCTGAAGGTTGTAAGACATTGACTTTGGGGGTTTTAGGAGAATGGTTGTGTGTTGTTTGTAATTATCATGAAAGTCGTGTGGTGGATGTATGGGTGATGAAGGTTTATGGAGTGAAGGACTCTTGGACTAAGTTAGTTTGCATCACACATCCGACTGATAATCAGTGGAATCTAATTTCGGATCCTTTGTGTATTTCAAATGATGGGAAAGTGTTGTTGCAATTTGGGCCGCAATTGCTAGTCTATAATTCAAAAGATAGTT
The DNA here is from genome assembly GCA_030686995.1 of Artemisia argyi. Taxonomy (NCBI): domain Eukaryota; kingdom Viridiplantae; phylum Streptophyta; class Magnoliopsida; order Asterales; family Asteraceae; genus Artemisia; species Artemisia argyi. The sequence continues at coordinate 8,751 of JARVZY010010457.1, read as the reverse complement.
CGTCCTCTAAGATTGAAAACTTTGATGAAATTCATGAAGCTTGCATTGTTGTTGAGAGTTTGGTTTCACCTTTTCACCCTTTAGGCATTGGTGACAACAGTTCTGATGAATATTAAGATGAATTTTGCTCTTCCAACTCTGTTTCATTTTCCAATTAGTGTTAATTAAACATAACTTGTCCACTAAGCGGTATATAATTATAATAATTGCAATGTTACATGGACACATAAGTCATTGAAGTGAACCATTATTTCATGCTAATAAAGTATTTCTTAACGTTTTGTAATGATGGAATTGAGCTAATATGTAACACTAGTTCTAACATTTGTGAAGATACGTGAAGTAGTGGGAGTAATATGTCAGTGCTAATGATTAAGAACGTGTGAATTAGTGGGCTAAAAAGTGTTGGGTATTTTTCCTTTGGCCCATGAGGAAAGCCCACCAAATAAGCCCAAGTATGAAGTCAATGGTATTTGTTGACTTTGGATGAAAGAGTATCGTATGTTTTAAGTTTGGGCAGCCACAACCACACGAGATACAATAACAAACAGAGAGAGAGAGAGATCAAAAGAGAGAAAAGTGCAGTTTTTCGTTATTCCCTACAGCAGCCCACAAAACTGAAGATCCCCAGAGATTGAACTGTTGGATCGTCCTCATTTTTGGACAGCAGCTTCACAACATCTGGGCCAACATTTTGGATGGTTGAATTTGTCTCAAGTGGTCTGAAAGTCGAGATATTAAGGCTGAAACAGAGGGCAGATTTTCTGGTGATGTTGTTCCTCTTTTGTCTTTAGTTTGTTTCCATACATCTTGATGCTTTATTCCAAGTGTATGATGATTGTTGTATGCCTCTAGTATCTAGAGAAGATCTGATTGTATTGCTCTATTATTGGTGGTAGTGGATTTAAGCGGCACTAGGTGTCCCGTGGTTTTTACCCGTTTTAGGGTTTTCCATGCTAAAAGTTTGGTGTTCTTGTTGTGTGCTTGATTACTATTATTACCTGCTGTTAGGGGCTGATTTGATACTGTTAGCGGCTGTTTATAGTTGTGGTTAGTGTGCCTTATTTGTTTACTTCCTCATAGGTTCATACGGGTTTGGGTAGGTGTTGTCAAACGAAGGTTTTGCTTCCGCATTTTAGTTTATACTGTTGTGACCCATTGCATCTTTACCCGTCAAATTGGTATCAAGAGCTTGGTACTTGGTTTGGGGATTTACCTATTTGAATGATGGAAGCTAATACAAGTAGGATGGTTAGTTTGAATGGTTCTAATTATCATGTTTGGAAAGGAATGATGGAAGATCTCCTTTATGTTAAAGACTACTACTTGCTTGTTTTTTGTACTGAGAAACCTGAGAACAAAACAGATGCAGAATGGACTATTTTGCATAGATAGGTTTGCAGATATATTAGGCAATGGGTTGATGATAATGTTTTGAACCATATTTGTGAGGAGACACATGCTCGTACTCTTTGGAACAAACTTGAACAGTTATATGCACAAAAAACTGGAAATAACAAGTTGTTCTTAATCAAGCAAATGATGGGATTAAAGTATATTGATGGGTCTCCTATTACTGATCACTTAAATGTTTTTCAAGGTATTATAAATCAGCTTGCAAGTATGGGTATCAAGTTTGAAGATGAGATTCAAGGCTTGTGGCTTCTTGGTACTTTACCGGATACTTGGGAGACTTTTAGGACATCTTTGTCCAACTCTGCACCCGATGGTGTTATCACCATGGAGTTGGCTAAAGGCAGTATTTTGAATGAAGAAATGAGATGAAAATCACAAGGTTTTTCTTCACAGTCAGACGTCTTGGTCACTGAAAGGCGGGGGAGAAGTCAAAGTAGAGGTCCGAGTAACAGAGGTAATCATCGCAGTAGTTCCAGCAAAGGAAAATTTGCTGATGTTGAATGCTATCATTGTCATAAAAAGGGGCACACGATGAAGTTTTGCAGACAGTTTAAAAAGGAGAACAAGAAGAAAAACTACAACAACCAGAAGAACAAACACAAGAAAGATGATGATGGTGATGACAGTACTGAAGTAAATACCACCACAGATGAGTTCTTTGTTTGTTCTGATTATGATATGGTTAACCTTGCTCATGATGATTCGAGTTGGATTCTTGACAGTGGTGCTACGTGTCATGTTGCAACACAAAAAGAATATTTTTCATCTTACACATCAGGTGATTTCGGTGTTGTTAGGATGGGTAATACTGGGCTATCTAGGATTGTTGGCATTGGAGATATTTGTTTGAAGTTTGACACAGGGATGGAATTGGTTTTACATAATGTGAAACATGTCCCAGATATGAGACTCAATATTATCTCAACAGGTCATCTTAACGAAGATGGTTACCACAATAGTTCTGGTAATAGATTGTGGAAAGTGACTCTCGGATCCTTGATTGTTGCAAGAGGGAAAAGGGAATCCAATTTATATATAACACATCCGAAGATCTCTAAGAGCATTGTCAATGCTATAGATAATGATGATATGACCGAGTTATGGCACAAGAGACTTGGTCACATGAGTGAAAAGGGGATGTCTATTCTTTCTAAGAAGAATGTGTTAACCGGTGTGTATGATATCAAATTAAAGAAGTGTTCTCACTGTTTGGCAGGAAAGCAAACTAGATTTGCTTTTAAGAGTCGGTCTCCTTTCAGAATGGAGAACATACTTGATCTGGTACATTTCGATGTTTGTGGTCCCATGAAGACTAAAACACTTGGTGGGTGTTCGTATTTTGTCACTTTCATCGATGATCACTCAAGAAAGGTTTGGGTGTATACCTTGAAGACTAAAGATCAAGTAGTGGATGTGTTTAAGCAGTTTCATGCTTTAGTTGAGAGGCAGAGACAGAAGAAACTTAAATGTATTTGAATCGACAATGGAGGTGAATACATTGGCCCCTTTGATGCTTATTGTAGAGATCATGGAATTCAACATCAAAAGACTCCACCGAAGACACCGCAGTTGAATGGCTTAGCAGAGCGGATGAATAGAACTTTGGTTGAGAGAGTCAAATGCTTGCTTTCACATGCAGGGTTGCCTGCTTCTTTTTGGGGTGAAGCTTTGATTACGGAGGTACATGTTATTAACCTAACTCCTTGTGTTCCTTTGCGCTTTAATGTTCCTGACAGGGTTTGGAGCGGCAAAGATGTTTCATACCGTCATTTACGAGTCTTTGGATGCAAGGCATCTGTGCATATTCCCAAAGATGAAAGATCAAAGCTTGATGTGAAGTCTAAGCCATGTGTGTTCCTCGGGTATGGTCAAGATGAACTTGGGTACAGGTTGTATGATCCAGTTCAAAAGAAACTCATTCGTAGCCGAGATGTAGAGTTTGAGGAAGATCAAACTTTGAAAGATGTTGAGAAGGCTGAGAAGGAGACAATTCCTCAACATAATGATGATCCTATTGACTAAGATCCGGTTCCTCCAAAATATTTTGACGCACAGTTTGGAGATGATATTCAGAATGATGAAGAACAAGGTGCTGATGATGTTGATGCTCAAGAGCAACCAAACCTAGATGAAGACGTTCATCCTGAGTTACCAGTACCTATGCCACCATTCGTTCCGATTAGGCGGTCTACTAGAGATCATCATCCTTTCACACACTATTCTGCACATGAGTATGTTTTACTCACTGATGGGGGAGAGCCCGAGTCTTATGAAGAAGCTATGGAAGATGAACACAAAAGGGAATGGTCTGAAGCCATGCAAGATGAGATGAATTCCTTGCATAAGAACAATACCTTTGAGCTGGTGGAGTTGCCTAAGGGCAAGAGAGCTTTGAAAAACAAATGGGTTTTCAAATTGAAGACTGAAGAGCATACTTCTAGACCTAGGTACAAGGCCAGATTGGTGGTTAAAGGCTTCAGTCAGAAAAGAGGTATTGATTTTGATGAGATTTTCTCTCTAGTTGTGAAGATGGGATCTATTCGAGTTGTTCTTGGTTTGGCGGCTAGCCTCGATCTTGAGGTGGAGCAAATGGATGTCAAGACAGCTTTCTTTCATCGTGATCTGGATAAAGAAATCTACATGGAGCAGCCTGAAGGTTTTCAGGTTAAGGGGAAGGAAGACTACGTGTGTAGACTTCAGAAAAGTTTATACGGGTTGAAGCAAGCACCGAGACAGTGGTACAAGAAATTTGAGTCAGTCATAGGGAAGCAAGGCTACCGAAAGACCTCTTCAGATCACTGTGTTTTCTTTTAGAGATTTGCTGATGATGACTTCATCATCTTGTTGCTATATGTTGATGATATGCTGATTGTTGGCAAGAATTGGAAGAATTGCCCAACTGAAGCGAGATTTGAGCAAGTCTTTTGCTATGAAAGACTTGGGGCCAGCAAAACAGATCCTTGGCATTCGGATTCTCCATGATAGGAGTGCCAAGAAGTTGCATATATCACAAGAGCAATACATTGAAAAGGTGTTGTGCAGGTTCAACATGGATAAAGCTAAAGTGGTGAGTTCCCCTCTTACTCCCAACTTTAAGCTAACTGATAACGATTGCCCTTCTTCCAAAAAGAACATTGAAAAGATGGATAGAGTTCCATATGCCTCAGCGGTTGGTAGCTTGATGTATGCTATGGTGTGTACAAGGCCGGATTTAGCTCATGCAGTTGGTGTTGTCAGTCGGTTCCTGTCAAATCCTGGTAAGAAGCATTGGGAAGCTGTTAAATGGATATTTAGATATCTGCGAGGTACTTCCAAATTGGCTATCACATTTGGAAATAGGAAGCCCGTGCTTGTTGGTTGCACAGACTCAGATATGGCGGGAAATAAGGACAACATGAAATCCACTTCTAGATATTTGATGACCTTTGCAGGGGGAGCTGTTTCATGGCAATCTAGATTGCAAAAGTGTATGGCTTTGTCTACAACAGAGGATGAGTATGTGGCAGCAACAGAAGCGTGCAAAGAACTATTGTGGTTGAAAAGGTTTTTGCAAGAACTTGGTTTCAAGCAACAACGTTATGCGGTTCTTTGTGACAATCAAAGTGCTATTCACCTTGCGAAGAATTCTATGTTTCATAAGCGAACAAAACATATTGATGTGAGGTATCATTGGATTAGAGATGCTATTGAAGATGGTTTATTTGAACTTGATAGAGTTCATACCGATGATGATGGTTCGGATATGTTGACCAAGCCAACAACTCAAGGTCTGTTGCTCGATCGCCGGGATGGCGAACTCTTCCTCATAGTCAGGAAAAAGGGGGAGATTTGTTGGGTATTTTCCCTTTGGCCCATGAGGAAAGCCCACCAAATAAGCCCAAGTATGAAGTCAATGGTATTTGTTGACTTTGGATGAAGGAGTATCTTATGTTTTAAGTTTGGGCAGCCACAACCACAGTAGATACAATAATAGAAAGAGAAAGAGAGATCAAAAGAGAGAAAAGTGCAGTTTTTCGTTATTCCCTACAGCAGCCCACAAAACTGAAGATCCCCAGAGATTGAACCGTTTGATCGTCCTCATTTTTGGACAGCAGCTTCACAGCATCTGGGCCAACATTTTAGATGGTTGAATTTGTCTCAAGTGGTCTGAAAGTCAAGATATTAAGGCTGGAACAGAGGGCAGATTTTCTGGTGATGTTGTTCCTCTTTTGTCTTTAGTTTGTTTCCATACATCTTGATGCTTTATTCCAAGTGTATGATGATTGTTGTATGCCTTTAGTATCTAGAGAATGATTGTATTGCTCTATTATTGGTGGTAGTGGATTTAAGCGGCACTAGGTGTCCCGTGGTTTTTACCCGTTTTGGGGTTTTCCACGCTAAAAATTTGGTGTTCTTGTTGTGTGCTTGATTACTATTATTACCTGCTGTTAGGGGCTGTTTATAGTTGTGGTTAGTGTGCCTTATTTGTTTACTTCCTCATAGGTTCATACGGGTTTGGGTAGGTGTTGTCAACGAAGGTTTTGCTTCCGCATTTTAGTTTATACCGTTGTGACCCATTGCACCTTTACCCGTCAAAAAGGTTGTTAAGCAACTGAAGTTGTCAATTATGATGATGATAACAGAACATGCTTACATCATTTGCACTTGTAATTGATCAAGTGAGAATAAATGTATGGTGTCTACACGACATGTGCCAACATGTATTATTGTGGATAACCAAGTTCCTTTATAAACCTTTAACCTCTTATCTGACTTCTATCTTTGTTTTTCAAACTTCCAAGAAATAAAACGTAGATATAAAAGTTAAAAGGAAACCTTAATCTTTCAAAATTTTCAACATATCTTCATCGTTCTATCAACATCAGATTGCGGGTCATACTCACTGAATCTTTGTTCTTTCTGGAGAAGGTGATTCTACAACTCTTTTACATATGTGGATACAAATATGCAATCGAAGAAATATTGAAGCTAAGAAGGCTCATTGAACTTTAATTTAATTTTAGTAGCATTGACTTATGAACTAGTTCTACTTGTATGCTTTAATTTCCGTCAGTTAGATGTATGTTACTACACTTCCGGTACTTCTTAATGAAATTTAACGATTGCTGAAAAACAATGGTGAATGACTTTGTGAAGGTTTTTTGTGTTGTATGACATGTGAAAATATCACTCTTTTTGGCTGATTAATTGGACTAAGACCAATTAAAGCCCTAAAGGTGCCTGGGCTTTGATACTCAAAAGCAGTCTATGTTTTTCTGTTTAGTGATAAGCATGTTTTTTACACACCAAGGTTCTGTTTTATTAAGATAATTAGAAAGAATCAGTTCTTTACACAAGAATGGAACACTCTTCCATATTTATGAAACTACTAAGACCAGAGGAGAAGAGGAGGAGAAGATGAGAAGAAGAGGAGCAGATAAATGACGAGGGTCGTGTTTTTAAGGATTTACATTTTATAATTTGGGACGGAGGGAGTGTTTGCCACCTATCGTTTTAAGGATTTACATTTTATCGGCACTAATGACTCCATCTTTAAACATAACAGGTTGAAGACGTGACTGCCATCCACTTCACCAGAAGCAGATGTTGAGATCTCTACAATGGAGGACTTAAATACACATTGTTTATACGCAACATATATTCTGCAGAAAGGTTTAACTTTGTTTTGTTTGTGCAGCTACTTATCAGGGCTATCACGTATCTGCAACCAATTAGACACCAAGGCTCACTGAATAATGGTTGAACGGGTTGAAGTGGCTATTAAATTGATTAACGCTCACATACGTTATTTGCTATTCAAGACCATCAAATTTGGCTTGGGTAACAAATGGTCGTTTATTAGTCTGATTGTTACAACCTGTAATGATTCACTTATAACTCTAGTAGTATCTCATTGTCTCTTTCATATATTAATGAACACGTTTACGTTTGTTGTTTTCTTAATATCCGATTTTCATTTTGCTATCAAATTGATTAGCGCTCACTTATGTCATTTGCTATTCAAGACCGTCAAATTTGGAGAAGACAACGACATCGATGTTTGTTATTTTTATTGTTACAAACTCAATTGATTGTCGAATAATTCATCTATTATCTCATTGTTTCTTTCATATATTAATGAAACATGTTTACGTTCGTTGTTTACTTATTATCTCATTTGCATATTTCTTTAAAAACCCCGTGAATCCACGGGCCTTTAAGCTGGTTAAGATATAAATCATGGTATAAACATCAAAATCAACGTATTTAAAACAAGATCAATCTTAATTTTAACATAAAAGAAAAACAGAAAGTCAAAACGTTTTGGACAAACATTTACTGATGATTACTTTAATTGATAGCACATGAACTTTTTTCATCCCTACCTCGCTCGTATTTCTAACATCCCCAACCTTGTTTCCATCCATCATGACCTCTATAATCTCTTTTTCGGCCATACCTATCATGACCTTTATCATCACGTTTTTTATTTCGATCTCGTCTATCATCTCTGTCATCTTGTTTTCGGTCATACCGATCACCTCGATCCCCATATCTTTCCCTACCCTCATCGTGACCTTTATCATCTCGTTTTCGCTTTCGATCTTGTGTATTATCATTACCTCCATGAGGTTTTAGATGGAGCTTATCGAGTTGAATTTTGGCTGTTTGGAAGTCGTCGCCATGCATTAAGAGAACTGATTTCAAGCCGGTTTGACCTTTTCCAACAAGAGCGATGAATGAAGACGCGTCTAGGTGGTGGTGACCGGAACGATCAAGCATACGTGTGTTGTCATTATTATCCGCAGCAGCAAGCATCAGACAAAGTGAATGCTTCTTAAATCCTTCTTGTTGGGTACCGAAGTTGATGACATCAACGGCTACACCCATCTCTTTCAACCTGGTTCCAATAATTGTATACTCACGTCCACGCACCGTAGCCGACATACGGTTGGGATACATACCAGGTATGTAGTGAGGATCCCAAAGAGGACTGAAAGCCAAGAAACAAATAGAGATACATACATAAGTGAACATACTAGATAAAAGAAGTTTGATTAATAAGTAGTATGTGGTAGAAATAGGTATACCCTCCGGTAAACACAACCATCCTTTTAAGCATGTCTTTGTGTAGGTCCATGACAAGGTGGAGAGCACTAATTAAAAAGATCTAACCTTGCACACATCTCCGTGAACCTGAGTAACAAATAAAAGTTGATAAATATACATGCATACAGATTATAATCATAAACCCTCCTAAGTCAGATTGTGTTACAAGGGGTTGCCAAATTAAAAAAAAAAAAAAAAATACATACCTCCTTCACCATGGTTATTGTGTCTCTGAATCGTTATTTT
>JARVZY010010456.1:0-26188 GCA_030686995.1 Artemisia argyi | reverse complement strand
TAAAGCTATCATAAATGTCTTTAGTAGCCTAATCATTCTGAAAGTTAATACCAATGCTGCTTGTATTTGAGTTGTTTGGTTCGACATTGCCCACACCATTACTATCATTAGAACCAGATTTCGACCCACTAAATGGATCCACATTGCCTTCAAGACACGATAATACAACTTGGTCCTCCACAGCATGTTGTAAAGAGATATGTTGATTTCCAAGTTGTTCAATGTTACACCCCGTTCCCGCTTTGACCAAAAACTTAAAACTTTTTACGCGAAAATGCTTTGACCCGTTACTGACTCCTGTCACTCATTTATAAACTAACTAAAATAAGTTACAAAACCAACATTGAGACTATTTTTAGAAGAACTAGACTCCAATACTTTTAAAATAAGTGGTGGCACCCTAAAGTGCACTATGACCCCTGAAGTGCACTGTGACCCCTAAAGTGCACTATTGTCTCAAAATGACCCGTAACACTTTTTAACATAAAATCAACACTTTAAGCCTATATTTAAACACATGTAATCCATATTTAACTTAAAATATACATTATACCTTGTTTCCCAAAATTCTAGACCCGTTAGACCCAAAATGGGTTAAAATGGACCTTGTCCCAAACACCCATTTTTCTGCATGACCCTTTGGTGCACTATTGACCTATTTTTTGGAAAAACAACTTCTATAACACGAAATAACACCAAAATTTCCAGAAATCAATAGAACATTATAAACATCAAATATATGCATAAACTTGGTCATAATGACCCGCAAAAATGTGCTTTACAAAGTAACGGGTGGAAACACCCATTTTGACCCATTTGCATACTACACTTAACCATATCACCTTTAACCATAAAATTAAAAATTTAACCGTAAACCAAACACTCATTTAACATTAAAAACCATGAGAACTTTGATCCATGACCATTGACCCGTTCACATCCCAAAATGGGTACTATTACACGTTATGCCAAACGCCCCTTTAACTTGACCGTAAACACATGAAATATACTATAACTTGTCCATTGACCACCAATTTATACACTTGACACTTGACCATACTTTACATAACATTAATGACTCACGGGGGTACAAACATGACACTTGAGCTCGGTATACTACCTAGCTCCTACTTTCATACCATTCCTTCTACTTCACATGTCCAACCTTAGTTCTTATCCAAGCCATAGCTTCACCCATGAGTAACCTACAAAACATTGTCAACTAAACAATAAGCTTTCGCTTAGTAAGTAACTAGATTAACACATGATTAACATGTTAATCCACATATATGCAACACAAATACTACAACCAATAAACACATAAACATCACAACATACCTTAGCCTTTTCCTACTCATAATCTATCGCTTGAGTTGGCTAACTAGGCAAACCACCTATCAAGGCCACACTCACTAAATCAAAGCTAACAACCATGCCGTAAAGGCAAGCTAACAACCATGCCATGAAGGCAAGCTAAGCCATCCCGAAGGATGCCAAATACATGCCATAAAAGGCAAGTTGGGCTATCCCAAAGGATACCAAACTAACACATCGGGTCTATACTCATAGTCACATAATATGTAAACAATCATCTTAAACACATATCAATCAAGTTACTTACATTGCTCATCCAAGCTAAGCTACAAATCAATAACACCATCAACATCACTATTCATCATCATCATCTTCCTTCATAATTAGCCAAAACCTAACAACATAACAATCAATAATCATAAACAAGGGTTTATATAAAACCCACCATAACTTACCCATCTTCCTTTCTAAATCATCATATGATCATACCTTGATCATATGATGATTTCCCACTTTAATCACAAACTATAACTTTAACATAATCAAGATGGGGAGTACTTACTTGATTGATTGTTGCTAGAACTTAACCCTAGCATAAGACCTTAATCTTCTCCATTCTTGGACCATCAAGACCCATCTCTTTCCCTCTTTTTCTCTCTTGTCGATACTACATACACACATACATAATCCTGGAACTTATCCAGAATACTCTATATTCATAGCAAAGTTAAGTACCAAATGACATATTTGGTCCCTCAAGTCCTTTCTCTTCTATATTGGCCACAATGCTTACTAATAACTCTTTAATACTAGGCAACATTAGTCCCTTTTGTTTATGCTTCATATTTCTATAACTACATTAGTCGTACTTTGACCGTAAAGTTGACTACCGGGTTTGACCGCTACGCAATATTCGTTGACTAGCCAATCACGAAAGGCCCTTAGTCCATTTCATCTAGGGTGGGGTCCAAGTATCAGGGAAACGGGTCTAACAATTCTACCCCCTTATTTAGATTTCGTCCTCAAAATCTCTCGTCTATTACTATCCAAAACTAAATCTCAACATAACAACTTCTTATCACAAGCTCATCTAAAATTTCCAACAATTGACGACTAGTCATATGGAAAATTAACTATTTTGACTTTATATAAGTCAAACTTCACACTATCATCACTTCATTCATAAATGCACTAACATGGCCTTAAGTCATATACTGGCCAAAATTACACTTTACACAATATCAACACTTATCTACTTCCAAAAACCGGTAACTTATCTCGCAATATATACATAGTACCATATAAACGGCACTTCCAAAAACCAAATCTACGCATTACTAAAGCAATCTTCATGTTAAGTCGTGGAATTCCACCCATCATCTTATCAACTTAAAGCAAAAACTCATTCTAGGCGTCTATCTTAAGGTTTATATAGGACCTTAACGCCGCTACAAGCTTTTATATCTAATATTTTCTTATAACGTCTAACTTGTTTTAGTTTTCACTTTCTCATATCTCTACCCGTATTCATGTCATATCGGCTACACATAAGCCCACTCATTTATAACTCTTTACTTCCATAAAAAGGCGTCCCAATCTATGCAAGTAAGGAATTATAAACTTATGGTTCGGTCATTTACAATTTCTTTATTTAAATGAAGAGGCGTCCCAATCCATTTAAATAAGGAGATTATAAATCCTCCTACTCATGTACTTCCGACACAAAAATTATACTTACTTTACTTTCCTTCTTTTCTAGCCTTTGATCCAATCTCACTAACTATTCATCCATGTCATAAAGACAAGCTGGCTATCCCGAAGGATACCATAATATCCATGCCCTTGCGGCAAGCTGGGCCACCCCGAAGGATGCCATACTATCATCCATGCCATAAGGCAAGCTGTACAACCATTCCATGAAAGTCAAGCTAAGCTATCCCAAAGGATACTTTCATACATGCCAAGAATATAGGCAAACCATGCCGGTGAAGGCAAGCTAATAACCATGCCATGAAAGGCAAGCTAACAACCATGCCGTAAAGGCAAGCTAACAACCATGACATGAAGGCAAGCTAGCCCATCTCAAAGGATGCCAAAACACATGCCACGAAGGCAAGCTAGGCCATCTCGAAGGATGCCAAAAATACATGCCATAAAGGCAAGTTGGGCTATCCCGAAAGATACCAAAACTAGAGAATTGGATCCAAGCTATATCTAACTTATCATCTTTACTCACTTTATCTTTCATGTACTTTTATCATTAAGTACACGCATTCACTTCAACACCTCTCATTGCCTTGAGCAATTTCAACATTCGCTACCACGTTTACTTTCATCTAGACAAGTTGCTATATTACACTTGTTAAATTATGTTTGCATTCTCACAATGCTACTTATCATTTATCCGTCAACCCCAAGTTGACTCATACATTCACTACGTGGCATCTCTATTTTAGACAAGTTCTATATGATGCTTTTCCATTTACAGTTTACACATTCTCCATGTGTCCTTACCACACACTTATACTATTATCCATCAACCCTTTTTGACCATGTTCACAACTCATACTATCACTTCATTTAGTCTACTCAACTTTACACATATAATCCTTACATAGGCTTATTCCATAACATTTTCATTAATCTCATCACATACTGTCCAATATATAAACATGACTATACTCATGTTTTACAATTCTTCTAGCGCACTTCATATCACTTATGAATTCAAGCGCAATCTATATCTCATTCATCACTTCTAGTTATCACGCTTAACCATTTACTTACTAACACATTTTACTTATCATGTTTTATATATAACATGATCTCGTCACATCTTAACCGTATACTTTAACTTTTCTTATTTTAATTAAGCGTGTAAGACTTATGCTTCAAGCATCTACTCATTATTACATCTAATCGTTCATGTCTCACAAAATATGCATTCTAATGCATCTATCTCAATTCATACACTTCTGTGAATCGTGCTCTCAAGCACATCACATAAAACATAGACATATAATAAACTACTACCATAGACTTAACATCACATAAACAATAACACTTAACACTTATCTAACAAGTGTTAAAACATTCATAATCATAATCAAATCATATAGTCTATGCCTCATACATCACATTGAACAATCAAACTATGTCTAAGCATCAACATTCTAACTATCCGCAAGCACTAGTCTACCTTATAACTAAGGCATCATAAAACCTTACTCCACTTACTAGCCCATCTCTAATACCGTTTAGCATTAATACTCGCATTCTAATACCATACTATCACATAATCACATCATAATCACCGGCACCAACCGAGGTCCACGGTTAACTAATCATTTAAGGAATTCAAATCCTCCATGGACTTACATCTCATACACATCAACACTATATCATACATCCATAACTTATCATCTATAAGTTCAACTAGCCTAAAACATAATCCGTCTCACACTTAACAATTACTTCTTGGATCACTAACACTTACGCTCAACGCTCCTATGAGGGGTTTAAGACTAGGCAACCTATAGTGGAAACCTAATCCACTTAAACCGAAACTCTGATACCAAGTTTTTACACCCCGTGCTCGCTTTGACCAAAAACTTAAAACTTTTTACCCGGAAACGCTTTGACCCGTTATTGACTCCTGTTACTCATTTATAAGCTAACTAATATAAGTTACAAAACAAACATTGAGACTATTTTTAGAAGAACTAGACTCCAATACTTTTAAAATAAGTGGTGGCACCCTAAAGTGCACTATGACCCCTAAAGTGCATTGTGACCCCTAAAGTGCACTATTGTCTCAAAATGACCCGTAACACTTTTTAACATAAAATCAACACTTTAAGCCTATATTTAAACGCATGTAATCCATATTAAACTTAAAATATACATTATACCTTGTTTCCCAAAAATTCTTGACCCGTTAGACCCAAAATGGGTTAAAATGGACCTTGTCTCAAACACCCCTTTTTCAGCATCACCCTTTGGTGCACTATTGGCCTATTTTCCCGAAAAACAACTTCTATAACATGACATAACACCAAAATTTCCAGAAATCATTAGAACATTATAAACATCAAATATATGCATAAACTTGGTCATATTGACCCGCAAAAATGTGCTTTACAAAGTAACAGGTGGAAACACCCATTTTGACCCATTTGCATACTATACTTAACCATAAAATTAACACTTTAACCGTAAACCAAACACTCATTTAACATTAAAAACCATGAAAACTTTGATCCATGAATATTGACCCGTTCACATCCCAAAATGGGTACAATTATACGTTATGCCAAACGCCCTTTTAACTTGACCGTAAACACATAAAACATACTATAACTTGTCCATTGACCAACAATTTATAAACTTGACACTTGACCATACTTTACATAACATTAATGACTCACGGGGGTACAAACATGACACTTGAGCTCGGTATACTACCTAGCTCCTACTTTCTTACCATTCATTCTACTTCACATGTCCAACCTTAGTCCTTATCCAAGCCATAGCTTCACCCATGAGTAACCTACAAAACATTGTCAACTAAACAATAAGCTTTCACTTAGTAAGTAACTAGATTAACACATGATTAACATTTTAATCCACATATATGCAACATAAATACTACAACCAATAAACACATAAACATCACAACATACCTTAGTCTTTCCCTACTCATAATCTATCGCTTGAGTTGGCTAACTAGGCAAACGACCTATCAAGGCCACACTCACTAAATCAAAGCTAACAACCATGCCGTAAAGGCAAGCTAACAACCATGCCATGAAGGCAAGCTAGGCCATCCCGAAGGATGCCAAATACATGCCATAACAGGCAAGCTGGGCTATCCTGAAGGATACCAAAACTAACACATCAGGTCCATACTCATAGTCACATAATATGTAAACAATCATCTTAAACACATATCAATCAAGTTACTTACCTTGCTCATCCAAGCTAAGCTACAAATCAATAACACCATCAACGTCACTATTCATCATCATCATCTTCCTTCATAATTAGCCAGAATCTAACAACATAACAATCAATAATCATAAACAAGGGTTTATATAAAACCCACCATAACTTACCCATCTTCCTTTCTAAATCATCATATGATCATACCTTGATCATATGATGATTTCCCACTTTAATCACAAACTATAACTTTAACATAATCAAGATGGGGAGTACTTACTTGATTGATTGTTGCTAGAACTTAACCCTAGCATAAGACCTTAATCTTCTCCATTCTTGGACCATCAAGACCCCTCTCTTTCTCTCTTGTCGACACTACATACACACATACATAATCCGGGAACTTATCCAGAATACTCTATCTTCATAGCAAAGTTATGTACCAAATGACATATTTGGTCCCTCAAGTCCTTTCTCTTCTATATTGGCCACAATGCTTACTAATAACTCTTTAATACTAGGCAACATTAGTCCCTTGAGTTTATGCTTCATATTTCTATAACTACATTAGTCGTACTTTGACCGTAAAGTTGACTACCGGGTTTGACAACAACGCATCATTCATTGACTAGCCAATCACGAAAGGCCCTTAGTCCATTTCAACTAGGGTGGGGTCCAAGTATCTGGGAAACAGGTCTAACATTCAACACCCTCGTTTTGAAAGTTATCAGCAATGCCCATATCAACACTACAAGGCTATTCACACTTACATTGCAGCGAGTTTTAAGAGGTTTCCCATCTGCCCCAGCCAATTTACGCTCCATGCTTCTTACATTGGCTGCAAGACTACTAAGAGTAGGGAAACCAACATCATCAGCCAAGTTACCAATGCGAGAACTCGAAATAGTTATAGCACTCTTTCCATCCTTTTTCTTATGATTACCACTTATCCCTCCCGAATCAAGAAAACCCTTCTGCATGGTTACATAATCCAGTTACCAATTAAAACCAAAGAAACACGAAGCACAATAAGCCCTAACTTCAATAACCTGGCCAGGCAAAACCCTAAAACAGTAGGGTTTCGATATCAATAAAGCGTAGTAAGTCACCCAACCAATTATGAACCCTAAATCTAGTAATAATTGCAGAACAATATTTAAATTAAAAGCAGTTAAAGCAATAATCTATATTGACGAAAAGACAATAAACCCTAAAAGTTAAAAAACCAAATCGCGTCACAACCCAAGCAAAAACAAAACATGATAATAGATGACAAATCACGAGGGTTAATCAGACTATGATCAGATTGTTTAAATAAGAATGAGGCACGATTAAAGTGAGAACCGACTTAGGGATGTTTAGGTTTTGTTAGTCTCCAATATCGCCAAAGAAGGGGAGCAGACGATAATGAGGCACAATATTTTTTTATAATACAAAAGAAATTATACTAAGTTTTAATATACTGGTAGACTAACTAAAAAAACATGTATTTATGTGAAACAAAATTTATGGGTTAGGTTCATTTAAAAGAAAACGCGATTTTTAATGAAAATTTACACTAAGCGGCAAACATCCATCTGGATCCCGAGAACCCTCGTATCCACCCTGCTTATTTGTTTAATTACTATAACAGATTTTATTTGTTAATTTTTTGAAAAAAATGTCTCTTCCATGCCAAGAAATATAATCTGATCAAAATAATAGTTAGGGAGGTATTGCAAATCTAATCCTACCATAGTATCATTACTACATCTCCATATAATATATTGAAAAATCTCTATAAATAACCAACAAACAAGCCCTAACTTCACATTACAACGTTGTTTCTGCTAGTTCTTGATCCACTTTTATTTGTTTAGTTTCTTAATTAATAAGGTGCTGCTATATCTACACGATGGATAAATATCAAATGATTGATGACATCACGCATAGAGATTAACTTACACTACAAGAATCGGGGCTTTTAGCCAAGACAAAATGTCATGGGTAAAAGTAGAATAGTCGTGGCTAAAGGGCTAAAGGCGTTTCACGACGACAAACCGTGGCTAAAAGGTCGTCGTTAAAGCTCCGTAGCTAAAGAACTATAACCACGACTCTGTAAAAGCTTTAATGATGACATTGACGTCGCTAAAGGAATTTATCATAGTCAAAGGTTTGAATCGCTTATTTTGACAGACCTTTAGTGAAGACTTTAGTCTTGGCTAAAAGCCTCGATTCTTGTAGTGTTTTGGGATTGTCAAGAAAGCATGTTATAAGCAGTGCGGTGAATTCGTTGGGACCAAGATACTAAAAACAAAGTATTCATCATGGATGAGTACCGCATAAACTTAAAAGAAGTGAAGTCACTCTTTAAGATGAACAATCTAATATCATCCACCTCAAAAAAAAAAAAAAAAAAATCATCAAAGAACGCAACATCTTATATATGGTGTTTGAATACATGCAATGAAGTCTCTACGATATTAGCCAATTATGGATGACGGAACAAATTAATCTTTTTTTTTTCAGAAACGTTGATCAGAACATGTGGTCATGTGCGTCCAAATCTTTCAAGGTCTTGCACACAAGCATCACAAAGGCTACATTCACAGTGATGCAAAACATGAGAACCTTTTAGTGTCCATGATGTAATAAAGATTGCTGATTTTGGTAAGGTTCGCTGATGAATAGTCTAGATCCATACACTTATGACAATACGTGAGCTTAGTATCATGCCCTCGAGGTTTTTCTACAGGTCCAGTGTATGATTCTAATGGACAATGGTGTAACTATGGTTGAATTATTACCCTTCAACCGTTGTTTCATGCTCATTCTCAAGTAGAGTTGATGTATAAAGTTGCAATGTGGTAGGCACACCAACAAATAGCTTATATATAGTACATGGTCCAAGGGACTATATCTTGCAAAGAGGGCATCTTATAGGATCCCATGTGTTCCTGGTCTGCGGTTTTCTGACTTGTTACCATCTGCAAATCCAGGTTTTGTTAATCTGATATATAAAATCCTTTCGTGGGAACCGTCCTCAAGGCCCACCGCTAAGGAGGTGCTTCAACATCCTTTCCTCAATTGTTGCTACCATGTTTCTCTACCTTTGGCGCCTAGTACTTGTTAGTTTATGGACATTATTTTAGTAGTCGTATGTTAGGATCGAACTCGAGATCACGGGATTGCACACTTTACATATGAGACTCGATGTTTAAATAATTAATATAAAATGTTATATTTAATTATTTAATTCACAATAAACGACTAAAGAGCGTTAGGTAATTAATGGAATTTACTAACGGTCGGTAAATGTCAACGGGATACGAAGAAAGTAAAACAAGACAAGAGAAGATTCTAGAAATCCTCTCTTGAGCTTGTTTTGGTTGACACTATGGAATCCCAAATCGAAAACCATAGCAAACTTGATATCTATCATAAAGGTATAAATACATCCCCATGTATTCATCCTTTGGTACACCTGATTTCAATAGAAGGTCAAACTTCTTCTTTTCCTCTCTTGTTCATAGGACAATGAGCGAAACCCCAAGAAAAGGGATTTGCTAGTAACCTTGAACATTAAAAAGTGTTTGGTAAATTTATTGTGATCAAGAACTAGCATTCACATCAAATAGCTAATAGTACGTGTGTACAAGAACGTGATACAATCACACTATTGATTGATTCTTGGATTGAATTACAAAAGAGGTAAGGGGTAATTCTTATAATCTACATAAACCCTAATTAGGGTTCTTGAGTTGAAGATTGCATTTGATTCTTGTTCGGGCTAGAATCACTACGGTACGTTTACTATTTATTATTGATTAATTAATTACATGTTATATGATCTTGTTATAATTGCTTCCGCTATGCTCACTTGATGTGTTTGGTTTATTTTATATGATTGTCATGATATTATTATTTCAATAGTGGCATCTAGAGCCGTTATAATGTGTAATTAATTATCGAAACGCATAAAAAAATTGGATCTTGATTCGTTTAGTTACATGTTTTTAGAGTTTTTTGATTCCTAACCCTAATTTTTTTTATGGGTCGATTTAGACCTTAAAGGGTTTTAGGGTTTTGGTTTTGATTTTTTTAATATGATTAGAAATCCTAGAAGGTCATGTAATTTGTTATGCGTTTTAGTAAACGATCTTGCTGCAATATGTTAATTGTTAAGCTTAATCCATGAAAAAGTGCATATTTGCATGGATTTTATTGTGTGATAATTTAAATGGTTTAAATTGGATAAATAAATATAAATTAATTGTTAAGTTATATCGGAACATGTAAATTTATTAATAGATGTCGAATTGGGGAAGACTCCAATATTAAGTAATCAATTATGTGCTATGTGGTGTTTGTTTAGTTTTGGCTTACGCAATCGATTTATCGATGTATGTGGCTCTTTTTCCTAGAAGAAAAAAGCCTTAATTGAATAAATCTGTTATACACCTAGACTTGATTATTAATAGGACTATTGAATAAGATTTGCATGTGGCTACATGTTTTATACATATTTAATTGTTATGTTATGTATATGTTTATTTAGTTGTTTTATTTTTTATTTTATATTACTTGTTTTTGTTTATTATAATGTTAGACACGTTTATAAACGAAAAGGGTAATTTTTTGAATAGAAAAATAATACAGACTAAATAAATGGCGAAATTATTTTGGTTTTAAGAGTAAATTTCAAAGGATTGGTTGATTTATGTTTTTGTACATAGTGTGCGAAAGGCGGACCGAAGGTTGCCATCCAACGTACTTGTAGAGAGGGGTTTTTAAAGCTCATGCACCTACCGGTTCTCTACAACTGCCTGGTTGCCGACCCTAGACTTACCTATATCACTATATTACGTACATTGTCATCTTAAGGGTGAATTCACCACAATTCCACAATGATCATCTGAAACACTAAGCCTTAGGGCTTATGCAAAAGTACGATATAGTGGACGATAATTGTTGGTAATTCTTTAATTGGTGAACCCGATACCTCAATCAAAACTTTGTTGTTTTACTCTTAGCAAATTGGTAATAAAAATGTTTTGTAAAACCAATGTTATGAAGTTGTATGCATGCTTCTTCATACATTATTTTGATCACGTCAAAATTTAATACCCTTATAAAATTAAGTTGAATGCCATCTAATTAAGAACACTTGAAGTTGTAATTTACATCATGTGAGAACTTGGCGAGATTGCAATGGAGAGGTAAATTTCATAAATTCATTGCTAGCAGATCAACTGATGTGATGGATTTGTGAGTTTGCAGTTTTTAAGTTAGACGACTTAAATTGAGTAGGAAGTGAGATCTTGGACTCAAGGCATTAAGATGGGGATCAAACATGCTTACAATACAAAAGTTTTGTGATTGTAAATCCCATAAATCTAAGAATTGCAATATGATATTGGCAATTATTGTTCAACAATTACCTTGTTGAATACTATCATTACTAGCAGATCAACTGATGTAATGGTACTATGTCAATTTGGATCCTAGCTTTAAGAAAATACTACGATTTATATGAATATTTACCAATGGGTATTTTATTTTCATAAAGATCTAATTATCGAAAATACTGAAATTGAATTTTGTAATTCGTTTTAATGTATTAATGCAACGTTCAAACCGTAAACGTATTTGGGCTTTGGTAAATTGATCTAGTTCTGTTTTCAAACAAATGTTTGATTAAGAAATATTTACTTAAAAGACAAAAGAAGTCTCCTTTCTATGAAAGAAGAGTGAGACACAATCCTATTCCTTTTCATGAACGAGAAAGGATAATAGGAATATTAGATATGTCTAAATTCTAATATAACTCATAGCAAATTTTTTAATAGTTAAGAAAATTGTGAATATTTTTCATAGGGATTTTATCATCCTCATTTGGTGATCAAATTCTTAGTAACAAATATGATATTTGGTGAACAGAAAATTATGTATGACATTTTATGAGTTATTATAATTAAAAGCTAGACTAATTACTGCAAAATGTTTAAAGACAAACTAGTTGTTTTGACTATTTTAAAGGTGCTACATACATTGTAGGATGGTAGACCTGTTAAGGAATAAATTGCATGCCCAATTTTCAAGTTAATAGTATTTGATGGATAGTCCATCATTTACGTAGTAGAATACACTCTTTAGTGCATAAGTAATTGTTACGCATGGACATTTAAATGTGTAGGAAAGTTAAAGACACAATATTTGTTTTCACTGGATATGAAACATTTACAATGTTGTCAAATTCAGTGGGAGTATTGTGTACTTATCACTGAATAAGGAATTATTATAATGATCTTTAATTCAGTGGGAGTTACAAGCTATGACATCTTGGTAGCTAAAGATAATTACTTTCCAAGTGTAGAAACTCATACTTTTAAGGATAGTCTTGTACGTTTCCTTACTAGACATTGTTGTTTTACATATACTTATTATGCTAAAATCTATGACACAATCATATTGAACACATAAAAAAAATGCATGGCATGTTGTTTATCAACCATATGAGATTGTTCCATGCACAAGTGGGAGAAATGTTATCTTTAATGTGTGCAAGAAACAACTCATAAAGATATGATTTAATGGATTCTCTTGACTACAAGGTAAGAGAATAATGTTCTAATATTAATTCTAGAAACACTTGGTGTTACAATTTATGTTATGTGAGAGCTTAGCTAGATTGCAACAACAAGGTGAATTTCATATTTCATTACTAGCAGATCAACTGATGTAATTGAACTATGAGAATTTGCAGTTTCTAAATTAGAATAATGTTCTAATATGAATTATACTAAGCTAATTCTAGAAACACTTGGTGTTACAATTTATGTTATGTGAGAGCTTAACTAGATTGCAACAACAAGGTGAATTTCATATTTTCATTACTAGCAGATCAACTGATGTAATTGAATTATGAGAATTTGCAGTTTCTAAATTAGATACCTATTAGAACATGTGTCAATATGATATCAATAGTACTTTAATTTATAGATTTATGAATTCATGGAATGACATAAATTAATTAAGTAATCTAATGCTACTTCAATCTGAATATTTATGTGTTCTTGGAATGACATAAATAAATGAAGAAATAATGTTATTTACATTATTGTGAAGTAATAAATTAACTTGAATTTACTATTGAAATCAAAAGATGGTGTTCATAATTACTTTAGTTAAACATGTTTATGTTTTATTGTAAAGATATAAACATAAAGTCTTTTAATTGTTACAAGACTTATAATAAAGTAAGACGTTATCTTGTTGTGTTTTTTAATTAAGACATATACATGAAGTTATTAAATTGTTAAATGACTTATAACGTATAGTGAGATTATAACAGTTTATGTTTTCTTGTAAAGACATGGACATGAAGTGACTTTGTAAAAAGTACTTGTGTTATAAAGCATGTAATTGGCTTGAATATTATTATACCATTAAAATGAATTAGTTGGTAAATAGATAAGTCAAAAGGAATATGATTATCTTTAATATTGTTAGATTGTCTTACAATATTAATACTAATGAAATATCAAATGTTTATGGTATGTTCAGTTAGGAAAATCAAACTCTTGTTATATTGTTTAATTAAAGATAACTATGACTTCTTTTCTTCCAAAAGTTATCAAGGTTAGAATGTTGAGTATGACTTGGACATATTTAATAAAACTCCAACATAAAAGATTAATAAGACATTATCATATGATGGAATGTGATGAATCACATTAAGTCTTAAATTGAAGTTCTAAATTTGTTTAATTGCTTATGAAGAGTTTATTAACAAAGTTAAGTCAGGAACTATCAATAAGTATTTGTAATATCCCAAAAGAGAAAATTGTATTGTTTCTTTATTTGCTAGGTATTTAAAGATAGTCTTTAAATTACTAAAAGCAAGTGGGAGTTTTGATCTTTAAAAGATAAAATTATAAGATACATAATCTTCTAAAATACACTAGTAAATATCATGATTAAGTTTGACATTGGAATGTTAAATCTCAACATGATAATAAAGGTTGACATTTAAATGTTAAATCTCAAGATGATGGAATTATCATTCATAGAATAGCAATATATCTCAGATATTTGATTAATATGCTGAGGACTATGATTTACAGGATTATTGTAAACCTGATAATCATTATGATACATTACCAAATATGAAATTGGGTAAAGTATACATGATATGAATGATTAAGATGTTGTCCATAAAGATAATCAATTTTAGAAACTTGGTTTATCTTAATAGTTAGACTGGAAAATGAAGATGAGTTTCTTCAAAGATTAGGTAACCCTTGTGGTTTAAATCTTTGTATAGAAATCACATGGACAATATTGTGCATGTATTTAATGCATGTCTTATGACAAGATTATTAATCACACTTAAGCAATTAACTGTGATTGAATATTCTATTATAAACACATTAAATATATAAAGATTATGATTGTCATATTTAGTTTCATTTATATGAAATTGACAATGAAATATCAAAACTCTTTGTTGGTCCCTTTTACTTGGTTATCAGTAACTAGAAAGCTAAAGTAACCAAGTTGTATGACTTGAACACAGATGTATGAAAATGATTAACAATAAAGTAACGTAAAAATAAGACAATAATTTCCAACGTTTAATTCTTTATTAGAAGTTAATCACAAAGAATCGTACCCAAGTGCTTGCGGAATAACACTTGGGATTGAAAACGACAAGTATAGTATGGACTCCTCACTAAACTCAAACTATGTTGAGTGACAACTTAAATTACCCACTGAGCTATCTCAGGGGCTTGTGTTGTTCTTTGGAGGAGTAAAGTGGTTTGTGAATGCTTTGCATTAATTGCACAAACTTGTCAACTTTTACTCCTCACATTTGCTTCCTATTTATACACAAGTATAGAACAACTGAATATACATTGGACCTAAAGCTTCCTTAACAATATCTTGAAAGATATTATTCTTCTGGCAAGGAACCTTCATTGAGTTAGGTCCAAAAGGCACTTTCTGATGACAGACTGGTTTTAACCATTTTGGGAAAGTTTGACATTAAAGTCACTTTAATAAAGCAGCTCAGACTTTCCCGCCCAGTCCCGCCAAAACTTCAGTCTTCTTGTCATCAGTCTTCAGTATAATTAAGTTGTTGAGGAGTCATGGGGTTCAGTGAGTTATTGTCATCCTCACTGAACCCATCACCTTCTTCTTGGCTTAGATCACTCTTCACTGAGTTCCGCCTCACTGAATGGAGAACCTTTCTTCTTAGGCTCGGTCTTAGCATCCTGAAGGTGACTCACTGAGGTACTGTTCACTCAGTGACTTGTTTACACTTAGGGGATTTTACGTTCAAATCCTTGTGAGAAGATTTGGGGAATTCAGTGACCCAACAATCTCCCCTTATTTGAACATACAAATAGCCTAAGTGATACTTGATTCAGCATGAGTTGTCAGGGTACTTCTTCTCTTGCTAAATGTTTGTTGTAATTGTAAGTAGGACATAACATTTAAACAAAAACATCAGTTTATTCATAGCTATTACATTTTCTTACAAATTACAAACAAAACAAAGATAGTTGTTGCAGATCAGATGTTCAGATGATAGCCAAGTCCCTCAATCTTAGCTTTCTTTGATCTCAGCAGGTGTTTCTCAGGATGCTTCTCAATCTTGGCTCGTAGGTCCTTGCAGAACCTCTGGTTCGCACCACTTTGTATAGGAGAAGCTAACATCAGGTACGTTACCATTGCCGTGACCCCTGCCTTGTCTATATCAGACCATCTTTGGAAAGCAAGGTCTCCATATTCATACGTAAAGCATAGACCTCGTTCAGGGTGTTCCAGCACAGTGTTGTTCACGAAGGTGATTCCTTCAGGAACGGACCTATCACAATCCAATCCTGGGACCTTGATCTCAGGCTCGGATTCAATGTGCTTCCTTTTTCTTTTGGTGGCTGTTGATGAAGCAGTTCCTGTTGTTGGAGCAGGAAGAAGGGAGGGAATGTTGAGGGCTTCAGGCATTGCTCTCAGTCTTTCATACCTTTCACTCAGTGACTTGAGATGGTGATGAACAACGACATTGTTTTTCTTGGCAATGATGGGACGGAGTTCATCGAGTTCAGTAATCCCAAAGTCAGCGAATCTGAATGGGTTATGAGTGTCCATGATTCTTTTATCAGCCCCCCTGAAGACAGTGACCATTGCGGGTTTGGTGTTCCTGTGGATTTTAATGTCAGTGATGGTTTCAGGCTTCAACCTTTCCTTCATCACCCAATGATATCTTTCAACCCTGGTCTTTCTGATTTGAGCTTGCCTTTTCAGCTTTTCTTCCATTTCCCTTTTTAGAGCATTCATCTGTTCTTCCTGAGCCTTTTTAAAGGCTGCACCAGCTTGCTCAGTAGCTAGTGCCTTAGCATCCAGACCAATCTTTTCAGCTTCCTCATGAACAACCTGTATCAGTTCAGGCTTGCTCAATCTCTCTTCTTCAGCTACCTTTGCCACTTTCTCAGTTCTTTCCATGTAGTCTTGTATTTGGTCATGGGTGAGTTGATAGATTTTTCCATTGATTACAAACGGGACCCTGAAGGTTCATCAGGGTCAACTCTGACCATTGTGGAGGCAGGCTGGAGTTTTACTTTAGGTTCTAAGGTGGTGGCAATACTTTTTCCTCTGTCCTGAAAGAGAGTGGAGGAGACTGGTTCCTCTTGTGGTGGAACTTCAGTGATCGGTGTGGCTTCAGTGACATACTCCCCCTCAGTGTGAGAGGGCTGTCCAGCTTCTTGTTCATCAGTAACAGGGGTTTCAGGAACATTCTCCCCCTCAACAATTGCCGGAGCTGCAGTGATGGCAAGTGTTGGAGTTACTGAAGATGAACTAGAGGTGCCATTGAAGGCTTGAAACATTTCCGTCATCATTGACTTGATCTCCGCAGTATCCTGATGAATGAGAGATACCTTGGAGTCAAGTGTAGCTTAAGAATTTTCAAGGGCAGTCATCCTGGATCCCATTGTCCATGCCAGAGATGTGGACTTCAGGGATTGAGTTGTCACTGACGCTTCCAACTAAGTGAAGGAAGACTTGAGGGACTCCACTGTGGAGCTGAGATTCTGAACATTTGAATCCCTTATCAAACCAAGTAACTCAGTAAGAGCCACCGAGTTGACCTGGTACGTCTCAGATGCCTGAAGAATTTTCTTGTTGAGCTCAGGATCATCCTTGACTGATTCTTGAACTGACTTAACCCCTGTAGCCAGCTCCTTTAGGGATTCCAAAAACTGATTGATGTGCGAAGCCATTTGTGTCAGGGAGTGAGAGACAGTGGAATTTTGCTCCCTGACATCATCATTGTAGTCTTCAACAACATCTTTGAGGAGGTGATAGTGGACTGCTTGCTCAGCATGCATATCAAACACCTCTTCAGTGACCCCCCTGTACAAAACATTGGTCATTTTCTTGATGAACTTTTTGAAGGCTCTTTCAGTGAGAGGAGTTGAAGCGTCTTCTGAGGTTTCCGGCTCGGAATGTTGTTCATCTTCATCATGGTTAGAGGTTTGAGGAGACTGAGTAACAGGTTCAGGGACTGTCTCTTCAACCTCCATTTCATCTCCGGCCGTAAAGACTTCCTCGTCACTGTTAAATTCATCATCAGAAAATAAGAACGCCTGAGCATCTGCCAGGGAGGTAATCTGCAACAAATGGAGGTTATCCGGCTCCTCTTCATAAGAAGATTTGCCTTCGTTTTGGCCAGGTCCTGGCCCCTCAAATCCGGTAGGTTGGGTTTTACCTACCTGGTCTTTAAGGCCAGTTCCCAAGTAATGCGCACCTCCGGGAGTGGTTTTGGGTTCCATATCAGCAGGTGATTTATATCCCTCTGAATCTTTGTCCCCCGTGACCCCTTCAGACACTGATGGGTGTTTCTCAGTGCCATCATGTAACACCCCCAAAAGTCGTTAATAACAGCGGAAGACTTAACATGTCAGCGGAAGACTTTCGGGGTATTACTTCAAGGATCTTTGTCACAATCATAGTAGACAACACAAAGAGAAGTATTAAAGTTTAATTTATTTCAAAATACCAAATATCTGGGATACAAGACATTATTAAGTTAAGAACGTGTTTTATTCTGAAGGAAAATAAGTAGTTTATTAGGATTCTTGTCATGCTTTTGCCCACTCCGTGCCATCCAGATCCGTCTTGTTTAGTTACCTGAGATAAACATGCTAAAGTCAACATAAAGTTGAGTGATATTCATAGGTATGAGTTTAAGAGTTTGAATCACAAGTTACGAATGTATTGTAATCACATACAATCAATATGTTAAAATAAATGTTCCTGTTATTGCCTTAAGCTCATGATACTCAACGATTAACAGCCAATCATAAATGTGAATTATGATGGTAAGTAATAGGCCCCAAAGATAGGTATTTGTCAATAACCTATTTATAAGAACAATAAAGTGCGCCTGGTGTTTTCTCCAACAACCAAACGAGGATTGTCAATCACTAATAGTACTATCCACAATTATTTACGTTCACCCTTCAAGTGATTAAGGTTCATGATCGAGGGACTTCTGACAATAGTAACTTAAGCAAATAACATTGGCCTGACGGTATTTCAATACCCGGTATAAAAGACTTGTGATCGAGTTTTAAGCATGTATCTCCCCCACGGGAAAAATAGTTAAAGAGTGGGATATGAAATCACCTTAGTAGTACAGTGGTATCGTAGTCTCAACAAAGCAAGGAAACGGCTTCACACAACACAACCTAAAAGATAATGCAAGTTTCAGTTGATAGTCTAAATCTGGTTTTTATCGCGAATGCTTGTTATTTAGTTACGAATGAATCTCGTGTTTATTTAAGTGCCTAAAGTTCAAAAACAACGTTATATATACCTATAACTCGTAAGTAAAATGATCGATGATTGATATAAAGTTAGTTTTTATAATGAAAATAAACGTATCGTTTTACAAGAAATAAATAACGTATTGTTATATCGTTTAATTATAATTACGAATATATATCGTATATATATATATATATATATATATATATATATATATATATATATATATATATATATATATATATATGTATATGTTTATGTTTATATATGTTTATATATGTAAAAAGGTTAATATTATTTTGTAAAGTAATATTTATAGAAAATTCCTTTAAGTTTCCAAAATTTACATTTTTAATCCCTAACGATATATATATATTACACCGTTAGTCCAAAATATATATAATTTACATTTTAGGTCCAAAAGCATCAATATTTACATTTTTCAACTCTAATTATCATTTTTTAATAGTTTAGAACTCAAAGTTTTATATTTTGACAGTTTCTACCCATAGTTTACCATTTTGACACTTTTAGTCCCTCGGTTCGAAAAATTTGCAAACTTGGTCCAAATTTCACCAAATTAAAAGTTTAACATTTTCATTATTAGATTAAGCTCATAATATTCAGAAAAGCTTATTTCTTCAGCTTATTTGCTTAAAAAGCTTATTTTCCACCTAATGGGCTTAACGTGTAAATTTAAAGGTCCGTTAAGGTTTCGTGATCCAATGGGCTTATGAAAGGTTTGGGCCCTGACTTGGGCTTATTTTTGGATGCCAAAAACACTGGAGTTAGGCTCCCAGGCCCAGTGTATCACGTTGGCTTAGTGGGCTTGAGATAAGCCCAACGTTAATGGCTTATTTGTTTTATACGAAAACTGTTTTAGGCGGGTTCAAAAAAGGGTCGAGTAAATAGTTCAAATGAGCTTGTTAGGTCGAATGAAAAGTGTTTCCCAATTGTTTACCAAGGTGATAATGAGATCGAGTTATAAAAAGTGTGGGTCGTGTGTTTACATTTTGAATTAATGAGGCCAAGTTCATGTACGAAACTCATTATGAAAAACTGCTCAACACTTAGAAATATTCTAAGTGTTGAGACTTTATTCGAAAAGTTCAATGGGTCTCAAAAGGGGTCGAATACTTTGAGTATCCGTTATTTTTAGACTCGAAACTCTTTACATCTTGTTTGACAATGTTCCAAATAATTAATGTCTCCAAAAATAATAATATGTTACGTTCGTATATTAAGAAATAACGAGGCAAAGTGATCGAGCAAACTTTCATTTTGAAAACAGTTTCAATACTTAGAAATATTCTAAGTGTTTGTGCTTATTCGAATGGGTCAAGGTATACATGGAACGTGTGATATAATGTACGTATACGTTATTATTAGCTCAAAAATATTATCATACTCGGTTTTTAGCGTGTTCAAAAATGAAGAGAAGGAAAAACATATATATGTTACATTTGTATATAACAAAATAAATTATCAAAGTCAACGTGCAAAATATAATGAAATGAAAAAAATATAAAGGATTAAATAAGTTTCGAGTTGGCTTACTTCACCTCAAAAGGTGGGGTAAAATGGTTCGTATGGTTCGAGTAGGTACGTAGGATCAATGGTACGATGGTCCGCTCCTAGTAAGGTTCACAACGAGCAAACATGGTTCCTCCTTGGATCACTTGTGCACTTTGTACTAGCTCCAAACCTTCTGTCCCGTTCAACTAGTGCTATTCGACTTGAACTTGTATATTTGGTAAGTTTATGTGTGTGTGATCATCTCAGGTTGCATGGGAAGGTTTTATAGAGTTTAGAAGATGTGAACACAAGAATAATGCCAAGGAAGTGTTGTGTTGTTTCGTTTATGTGTGGTGGCACCACAATTCCCTCCAATCGAATCATGGCAGTAAAAGGAATGTGTCATACAATCCTTGTTCATTCCTGACATTCCACTGTAGCTTGTGAGTTAATCTAGTAGTCATTGGGTAAGTTGGGTGGTGTCTAGGAAAGCTTGAACACGTTTTTGGAAGTTATATACCTACGGTTTGGTTGGTTTTTGAGTTTTACTTTGGGCAGATTAGAACGACTAACTGAGTGAGTTATGGAACAATTTTGGTCATTCTTGAATCCTTGCTAGGTGAATAATAGAGTGGTGCAAAGATATAACTAGCTTGTGTGTCGAAAACAAAAGAAACAAGGGTGTGTTTGGAGGTGTGTCGTGGTTGAGTAAAACAACTAAAGAGGGTGCGTTTTGGGCTTTGAGCCCTTTGGGCTTGTGTTTTCGTTTGGCCCAGCAGAAAAGGAAAAACAAATATATAAAAAGGGTCCGTTTGGTTTGTTAGTTGGGTTTAAGGCCCAATGAGTCAATGGGACCCACCTGGTGTGTTTTGAGAGTCGGGTTACGATCAAATAATATTAATGAGTAATCTCGGGAATTTTCGTAGGCTCCGGGAATATATAAATATTGTACCTTAAATATACGAAACGTATATTATAAAATATAAATGTTTTTAATATATATATTCGCGATAATTTAGACTATCTAGGTTTGTGTGCAAGCAACGTTTCTAAGCAAAAGATAATTCAAAATTTTACCGTTGTGATTTATATATCAGTTAAAAAAAAATTCATACGTAAAAGTGGGTATTTAAATAACGTAATAACTTGTAAGTATTTACTAACCGTTGGGAAAATTACGAGAGGCTACAGTACATACATCTTACAGTGAATTCCGTCCTGGAATTCGAGTTTAGGAGGGTTGCCAAGGGTGTCTAAGAGAAGAGGTGTGGGTACTTGGTGCGAAACTGGTCCTCGCGTTCCCAAGTATACTCTGGTCCTCGTTTAGAGTTCCAACGAACTTTTATGATAGGGATACGGTTTTGTTTCAGTTGTTTGACTTCTCTATCCATGATTTCTACTGGTTCCTCGTTTTTTTCAGTTGTTTGACTTCACTATCCATGATTTCTACTGGTTCCTCGGTAAAAACGAGTTTGTCATTAAGTTGTAATTCTTTCAATGGAATGACCAAAGATTCATCGGATAAACATTTCTTGAGGTTTGACACATGAAAAGTGTTGTAAATTCGGCTAAGTTCCTCGGGTAGTTCAAGTTTATATGCCATGGGTCCAATTCTTTCTAGGATTTTGAATGGACCGATGTATCTTGGGTTTAATTTTCCTCTCTTTCCGAATCGTATCATTCCTTTCCATGGTGATACTTTTAACATAACCTTATCTCCGATCTGAAAATCCATGGGTTTTCTTTTTAGGTCGGCGTAACTTTTCTGTCGGTCTCTAGCGGTTTGTAAACGTTGTTTGATTTTGATGATTTTCTCGGTTGTCTCATGAACTAGATCCGGTCCCGTGAGTTGTACTTCTCCGATTTCTGCCCAGCAAATGGGTGATCTACACTTTCTGCCGTAAAGTGCTTCGAATGGTGCTGCCTTGATACTGGTATGATAACTGTTGTTGTATGAGAATTCTGCCAACGGTAAGTGTTTGTCCCAACCTTTTCCGAAGTCTATAACACAAGCGCGTAGCATATCTTCTAAGGTTTATATAGTTCTCTCACTTTGACCATCGGTTTGTGGGTGATAGGCTGTGCTTATATCCAGCTTTGTTCCTAAAGCTTTTTACAATGATTTCCAAAAATGAGACGTGAAACGACTGTCACGATCTGATATAATAGAAATCGGCACTCCATGTCGTGACACAATTTCTTTCAGATATATCTGAGCAAGTGTGTTCATTTCATCAGTTTCTTTGATTGGTAGGAAATGAGTTGACTTGGTGAGACGATCAACGATAACCCATATCGTATCGTAGCCAGTAGAGGTTTTGGGAAGTTTGGTGATGAAGTCCATTGTAATACGTTCCCATTTCCACATGGGGAGTTCGGGTTGGGTGAGTAATCCGGAGGGTTTCTGGTATTCTGCTTTTACTCTTGAACATGTTAGACATTTACTGACGTACTCGGCGATGTCGGCTTTCATGTTCGGCCACCAATATAGTTTCTTAAGATCTTGGTACATCTTGTCGGAACCTGGGTGAATGGAGTATTTTGATTTGTGAGACTCATGCATGATGAGGTCACGAATACCTCCGAAGAGAGGAATCCAGCTTCTTTCCTTGAAACAAAGCATTCCATTTGATCTTTTCACAAATCCGTTTTCGTTTTCCGGCATACCAAAAATCTTTTCAATTGGTCGATTTTCTTTCTTGAGAGCTTCGCTCTGGGCGATAATGATTTGTGTTGGGAGGGGTGAACAAATAGTCATGCCTAACGATCTAACCTTGAGAGGTTTTAGTCTTTCTTTCCGGCTTAATGCATCTGCTACTACATTAGCCTTTCCTGGGTGATAACGGATTTCACAATCATAATCACTAAGCAATTCTAACCAACGGCGTTGTCTCATGTTTAAATCCTTTTGATCTAGGATGTGTTGGAGACTTTTGTGATCTGTAAACACGATACACTTAGTGCCGTATAGATAGTGTCTCCATAACTTGAGAGCGAATACTATTGCTCCTAGTTCTAGATCATGGGTTGTGTAATTTTCCTCATGTTTCTTCAGTTGACGTGAGGCATAAGCTATTACCTTATCCCGTTGTATCAAAACTGCACCTAAACCATGATACGAAGCGTCACAATATAGCACGAAATCTTTGCTTCCTTCGGGTAATGCTAGTATTGGAGCTTCACAAAGCTTTTGTTTTAACAGTTGGAAGGCTGATTCTGCTTCTTGTCCCCAGACGTACTTTTCGTTCTTTTGGGTCAACTTGGTCAATGGTTTTGAGATTTTAGAGAAACCTTCAATAAATCTCCGGTAGTAACCTGCAAGACCTAAAAATTAACGTACTTCTGTGGGAGTTGTAGGTGATGACCACTCTTTAACTGCCTCTATTTTTGCAGGATCCACGTGGATACCTTGACTATTGATTACGTGTCCCAAAAATTGCACAGTGGGAATCCAAAAGTCACATTTTGAGAATTTTGCATACAACTTTTCCTTCCTAAGTAACTCTAGGATAGTTCTCAAATGATTGGCATGTTCCTCTTTGTTACGAGAGTAGATCAGTATGTCGTCTATGAATACTATCACGAATTTGTCCAAATATGGCTTGCATACTCGGTTCATTAGGTCCATAAACACAGCGGGTGCGTTTGTTAGACCAAATGGCATTACCTGAAATTCATAGTGTCCATAACGGTTTCTGAAGGCTGTCTTGGGAATATCTTCTTCCCGAACTCTCAATTGATGGTATCCCGACCTTAGATCAATCTTCGAGTATACACTCGATTCTTGTAATTGATCAAACAAATCGTCTATTCTAGGTAAAGGATATCGGTTCTTTATAGTGAGTTTGTTTAACTCTCGGTAATCTATGCACATTCGGAATGATCCGTCTTTCTTTTTAACAAATAGAACTGGGGCTCCCCAAGGTGATGAACTTGGTCTAATGAAACCTTTATCGGATAATTCCTTTAGTTGTTCCGATAGTTCCTCCATTTCGGAAGGTGCCAACCTGTAAGGTGCTTTTGCTACTGGTGCCGCTCCAGGCACTAGTTCAATTTGGAACTCCACTTTGCGAGTCGGTGGAAGACCGGGTAGATCTTCAGGAAATACTTCGGGGAATTCCTTAACGATAGGTACGTCTTTAAGTTGTTTCTCGGTTAACTTGCTTTCCGTCACCTGAACCATGAATACATGACATCCTTCGTTCATGTATTTTATCATTCTGAGGCATGAGATGATTCCGTATCGGTTTTTATTCTTGTCGCCATGGATAACGAGGGTTTCATTCTTAAAAGGAATGTGTATGGCTTTCTCGTCACAATGAATCTTAGCATGATGTTTGGATAACCAATCCATTCCGATGATAGCATCAAAACTACCGAGTTGGACAGGCATCAGGTCAATAGGAAAGGATTCTCCTACGAGGGTTAAGGTACAATCTTTTAAAACAGAGTTGGTGCTAATTAAGTTCCCATTGGCCATTTCTATCTCGTATGTGGTGTTTAGCTTAGAAGGGTTAGAGTTAATGAAAGGGGCAAACGTATCTGACACGAAGCTCTTATCTGCTCCAGAATCAAATAATACTCTAGCATTATGATGATTTAATAAGAACGCACCCGTGACAACGTCGGGGTTTTGTGGTTCATTTTCATTTCCCATCACGTATGCTCTTGCTCGTGCAGTGTTCTGACTATTTCCTTTTGGACAGCGGTTCTTGAAGTGTCCAGTTTCTCCGCATGAGTAACATGTTGGTGCTATTGGTTGTAGGTTGCTGCCGGTAGCAGGGGTCCTACAATCTTTTGTGGCATGACCTATCCTTTGGCATTTATGGCATTTTACTGTACAAGCACCATTGTGATGGAGCTTGCATCGGTTGCACTGTGGCTTAATACCTTGATATCCATTGCCATTGGTTGCCGTAAATATCTTAGGAGGTTCTTGTCGTTGGTTCTGTTGTTGACGATGTGGGTTCTTGTTCTGGTGTTGTTGTTGGTTGATCCTGTTGTAGTTGTTGTTGTTGTGGTGATGGTTGTTGTTGCGATGGCCGTTGTGGTAGTGATTGTGGTTTTGATTGTGGGTGGTTCTCCTGTCATCGAGCTTTCTTTTGAGTTCGTTGCACTTGATTTCGCGGTCTAGGAGTTTTTGTGCTAGCTCCATTGCGACTTCTAGTAATGGTGGGTTGGATGCTGTGACGTTTCCTTCAATATTCCGGGGAAGACCTTCAATATACTTTTCCAGAGTTTTCTCTAAATCTGGTACGATAGAAGGACATAATGCCATCAGCTCGTGGAATCTTCTGTTGTAAGCCCTAAGATCGATTCCTTTGACTGCAAGGACATGGAATTCGTCTTCCAGTTTCCTTATTTCGGATCGAGAACAGTACTTCTTTAGGATCTTGGCTTTGAATTCCGTCCAAGAGAGTCGGTACGCTGCTTCTGTACCTAAAGTTGGAGTTGTAGTGGTCCACCATGACAAAGCGTCATCCATTAAGGTTCCTGTGGCAAATGTGACCCTGTTGTTTTCTGAGCATCCACTCCTTTGGAATACCGTTTCGCATCTCTCGAACCAATGGGCGAGTTTAGTTATCCCTTCAGTACCCATGAAGTA
>JARVZY010001055.1:0-29334 GCA_030686995.1 Artemisia argyi | reverse complement strand
ATTTGAGATCATGTATTTGAAATTGATAAAGTGGAGTTGAAGATAGTATCTGCAGTAGCAACAAGCTTAATGTGTGTTGGTTAAGGTATTGTTTGTGCCTTGGTGGAGTTTTTTCTGTTAGACCGTGAATTACTTGTAAGCCAATCTTGTAAAGCATCTACCGGTCCTACAGCTTGAGGGATTCTAGGCTTGCATTGGTTGTTAAAAATATGAGATTAGGTAGAGCTGTAGAGTATATGACAGGCAAAGATGCCTAAACTTCTATATCCTGTGTTGCTCCTATAATATGGGAAGCAATGCAACAACCAAGAATGTGTAACCGTCCTACCAACATAGTTACTCAGATATGTTTCCAGCAGAATTCACATTTATGTTTGACATTATTCCTTACTGTATGAGAATTGAGTTTCGGTGGGTAGAGAAAATAGCATGTATTTGAAACAAAACAGAGTAATCTGACTATGCTTGTAGGATATTTAACTAGTTACTAAATGGATGGATAATTTATAGAAAGTATTTCTGGTAAGAGCATTGGTAAATCTTAGTCATAAAAGTGGGGCAATTCTGTTGGTAACCGAGTTAGACGTGTCTTTAAAGTCTGCGCCAAGTTGAAATTTTACTAGACAAGGTGTGCTCTTTTTTAGGAAGATTAATCTTATTGATTCTGCGTATATTGTTTTTTATAGCTCCATAGGTTACTTCTCATACGCTAATTCCTAAGTACTTAGAGCTGAATAAGAGAAGATTATGAATTTTGATGAGCTACAAGGACTTATTTGGCTGGGATTTGAAAAAAGGATTTTTCTTTTCTTTTCTTTTTTTTTTTTTTTTTTTTTTTTTTTTTTTTTTTTTCCTGTCTGCTATTTTCCTAGAGTTTTTATGGATTAGATAATGTTTATCAGGGCCGTCCAAAAAAAAAAAAAAAAAAAAAAATGTTTATCAGGTAAGTTGTTGACTTGTTTCTCCTATTCTTGTTAATCACTAGAGTGGGGTTAATTTTTTTTTTAGACAAGATTAATGGCCAAGCAACGCCTTAGCTATTAATGGTGACACTTTTTTGGGATAGTTGATAGGATGATGGTATTTGGCATCAAGGACGAAGACTTAAAAAATGTCAAGGATCACTTAAAGCACATTATGGGATCTATAAATAATCACTGACCTGGGTAATTTTTAGCTTGCTAGGTACTAAATGTATCATGTTTGAATGTTTGATTATTGAGTAATCCAACCTTGTGATATAATGTAGGATATGCGTAGCCTGTATGGATACATGATCATACAATCACATGTAAAGCACACCTACACTAATGTAAAACAAGCACGGAAATTAGAACAAAAGATATATGTGTTCTGGTTCAAGAATGACCTACGTCCACACCCTCACTAGTGATTCTCTCATAATGATTTTGTGTTAAGAGTTAGGGCCTACGGTTACATATAAGGTATATGTGTAAGTGGAGAACTGGACAGAAATATCCTCATGAGCCAAGGGCCCGCGGAGGTGCTGCGACCTTGTGCTCCTGATAGTGTAGTACTGTAGTGGACTAGTGGCTTTATGAACAACAGGAGACAAATCAGACTCTGCAATGCTGTTTCTATTATTGATAGGAAGATTGTGACTTTTGGGACTAGTGGTGCTACACAAAAAGTCAAGAAGTGGTTGCTATTGTGAGCCTGTGAGGTCTTAATCGGTACGCTATTTATTTGGGTACGTATTAATTGCCAGGTTGGAAGGTATTGGTCATAGAACTTTAATTTTTAGTGTCTTAGAGAAGTACTGTAGGTCCATAGATCGTTCTAAATGGAGTTAGTAACCATTTTCTTCTGGTTTGGAAACATTTATTCTCACAAGGTTTTCATGTCATAACTTTAGCCATAGCAATCTCACAGAAGTGAGAACAACATGACAACTTAGTTACTGGAAGGTTGAGACTTGAGAATTTGTGTCAATCTACTTGGATAAGTGGCCTATATAGTTTTCTTTACATAGGATATTGCCAACAAACAGGAACTGCATCGAGAAGGCTGAGAAACATGGAAGAACTGATGAGGATCAAAAATTTTAGAGGGCAAATGATTAGTTTGTTGTATATTACTTGGGTAGAATTGAAGAAATATTAAGGCCTAGTCCTTCCATCCAAAACAAGAGTCTGACTTTTATAGTTAGGACTTTTAAAATGATCTTTCTGGTAATTGTAGTCATGGTTAAACACAAATTAAATAAAGCACTATTTATCTCATCTTTAAGGATAAGAATAAGTTAGCAACATAAGATGTATCCATAAGGTAAAATTTGAAATCACGCCTACTTTTTGTGACACAGAAGCAGGGGCGGCTCAAGCCTTTTGGAGGCCTAAAACGGAATTCAAATAAGAGGCCTTTTTGAATTTTTCACTTTTTTTTCTCTTTGCTTAATGTTAGCTCTTTTCGATTCATTGGATTTATTGAACATCCAATTATCAAACCAAGAACACAATGAGAATCTAATAGTTTATTGTATATATAGAGAAAAATAATATAAGAAAGAGAAAAAACCAAACTTCGCTTTATGATAGTAGGACTAAAGAACCGAACCAACACTAACGAGGTTTGTTCGTGTTTGTTAGTTTTGGTTAACCGAACAAACGAACTAATATGAACACTTAAACAAGCGGACATTGGAGTTCGTGTTTGTTCATTGAAAAGTATGTTATTCTTATCCATTCATCAAGATATTATTCGTGAGTGGTTCTTAAAATGTTTAATTTGTTTACACTATCGGGTAAAAGCAATTAGAATTTGTAGCATTAAATTAGCTCAATCACCATTTTGTAATAATAAATAGATAGACCTGGTCGTGCTTCTTAAACTCAAATAAGGACTTAGTGGTATGAAATTAAAAAATAAACAATAAATAAGCAAACATTCTTGATAATTTTAGAAGTTTTAGTAATAGAGGCCTTTTATATATCGAGACTTAAGATGCCAAGAAAATATGTGACCGACTATATATTCATTAAAGGTGTTAGAAATTTGGGGGCCTTAAATATTCTGGGGCCTAACTTTAGTAGCTTTACGCCTTTACCCTTGAGCCACCACTGCACAGAAGTATTGAAGTGCACTCTTTTAAATAATTTTAGGTGGGGGTGCATAAAAGTTCCATATAGGTTTAGTCTACTTAAGTATTCAATTAGTAAGGTTTTATGGGTCATTACTTTCTGTTAGGGTCTTTTATTATAAATACAGCTACCTTAAGATATTAACATTGAAGATTGAAGTATAATTTAAAGAGTGTTCTAATTAGATTCCCTTTTCCAGTTTTCTATCTCAATTGTGTGCAGTTGTCTTTGCGAGAATTACCTTTCTTGTAACATAGATGTATATACAAGATGTCACGAACTGCCTCTATTTTGTTGTAAAAACCAAAGATTTTGAGTTAATGATCATCTTGTTTTTTTTACGGCAGGATCAATTAGGGGATGTACTGCATTGGATTCGTCAAATAGTCGCCCTTGTATGTGGGTTACTATGGGGCGCAGTTCCTTTGGTTGGTGGTATCTGGATTGTTGCGTAAGTTCATTGCACTTTTGCACCATCTCTCTGTATGTATATGCACATGGAATTCATATTTACAAAACTTGTGAAGTAGCCAACCAGCTATTACTTATAAGGGTGAACACAGTTAAGGTTTCCAGATCTAAGGGCTGAACCACTGTCTTTGCTATCTTCTAGTGAAATTCTGCTTACTTCCTAAAGAGCATTGTTTTGCTCATGTCTGCATACTGATTATTCTCCATCATTCTTACATAACAATAAATCACCATGTGTATAACATCAACTGTTTTTTGTTTCAGATTTCTGCTTATTTCTTCTGGTATCATCTACGGTTATTACGCACTCATACTTAAGGTTGATGAAGAAGAATTTGGGGGTCATGGACCTCTTCTCCAAGAGGGTCTTTTTGCTTCAATCACTCTTTTTCTGGTACATCCGTTGATCCCATTATTTGCCAGCTTAATTAGTAAAAAATGTACCTTATAAGTTTACTGATCCGTACAATCTATGTTCTGTTTTCCAGTTGGCCTGGACTCTAGTATACAGCTTGGCACACTTCTAGATCCGCTAGGTTCTCAGACTTTTGTAATATTTTGATCTTCAGAGTTTAGATCATCCAGAGTTCGTTGGCAAATGGCATAATTCGTGAACGAAAAGCAAATTTGAAGATTTGCTACTCTTATTATTGAACTTAGAATTTTGATTTCATTTATTGTGCAATATTAGGTGGATTAAATTGATCACCATTTCTTGACAAAGTTATCAGCAAGATTTTATTTTCAATCTTATTATATAAGATATCGATACGATTTGTGCTACAAGTTATAGTATTTTAATGCGATACATTTTTGTTAGCTGTTGGACGTGGAGCGTTTAGTGATGGTCATTTCATTGGTACTTGTTTTTTTTTTTTTTTTTTTTATCGAAAAGTGAAGCTATTATTATATATTGGAAGAGAGTACATCTTCGAGGTGTGAATATACATGAACATTCTGAACAAAAAGCTAACGATTAGATATGATATACATTGAACATTCTGAACAAAAGACAAATCACATAACCAAAAAGCTAACGATTAGATATGATATACATTGAACATTCTGAACAAAACAAAAATCACACAACCAAAAAGCTAACGATTAGATATGATTTGTGTAAACATACTTGCAATTTGTAGACATTTCATTGGTACCTTTGGGTGTGCTAACTTGTATTTATTGAGAAATTTGCAAAAAATTATCAACTTTATAACAATTGCAAAATTACCCTATAAGGAAAAAAAAAATTGTAGCAAAACTATCCTAGTTCCTAACTTGAGCACTACTGTAAATTGTAACGACTAAACGTGTACAAAATTGTTAGACTAATCTACATAAAACATTTGTAGAAGTTTGTTGCTATAAATCTACCAATAATCTCCGCAGGAGCAACAACCATTCTTGAAATGGTGAAATCGGCTACGGTCTCTTATCACAATTTCCCTTTCAAAACTTTTGGAAACTAGCTTCATCACAGCATGACAATCACCACAAATTCTCAAGTTCTTCACTACCCGTATCACAGTCCCCTTATCTGTAGCAATAAGACCAAAAGCCACAGCCATCTTCTCACTATGATATGACAATGCCTTATCTTTCTCCTCATCATCAACATCAAAAAATACCTCGTTCCTACTCGCAACATATCCTGCCATCCTCAACCGGCTCGAGATCTCATCAATCATCTCATGAATTTCTTTTACTCTGGGATGAGTTTTTTCCTCAGCCCCAAACTCATGGATCTCACCATTTACCTCAATCGAACTACACCCACGCAACTTATCAAACCCTTTTTGCCTCATCACTTCTCGTATCTTTGACACGTCATCCCACCTTCCTGCATTTGCATATATGTTTGACATCATCGTAAGATAACCGCCATCTTCATGCTCAAGCTCATTCAAGTGCTTAATAGCTGTTTCAGCTAACTCAACATTCTTATGAAGCTTACACGCACCAAGAAGTGCGCCCCACACCCCTATGTGTGGCTCCATTGGCATAGACTGGATCAATTCAAAAGCCTCGTCTAATAAACCAGCCCGCCCAAGAAGATCAACCATACAACCATAATGCTCTAATCTAGGCACCAAACCAAGTTCATTAGACATACTTTGAAACAATTTCCGTCCTTCGTCTACCAAACCCGCATGCACACAAGCACATAAAACACCAAGAACAGTGATCTCATTTGGCATGACGGATTCCCTTTTCATACGGGTGAAAAACTGTAATGTCATCTTACTTTGCCCATTCATCGAGAACCCCATAATCATAGCATTCCAAGCAACAACATCAGGGTTCTTCAGCTGATCAAATACATATTCAGCACTCTCTAAGTCTCCACATTTAGAATACATATCCACCAAAGCTGTCCCAACAACAACATCTGAACCACGATGGTTCCTATCGATATATGAATGTAACCATCTGCCAATATCTAAAGCTCCAACTTGAGCACAAGCAGATAAAAGGCTTATAAAAGTTATCTCATTCGGATATACATTTTCAGTCTGCATTTGGTGAAAATGAGCCATAGCTTTGTTGACTCGCTTATCCCTAACCAACCCACCAATCACCGTGTTCCAAGATACCAAATCTTTCGTGGGCATATTACGAAAAAACTTTACCATTACGTCTACTTCACCATGTCTAGCATAACCACCTAAAACCGTATTATACATCAACAAATCTTTAATAGGAGCCAAATCAAAAAGCTCCTTAGCATTTTCAACATCACCCGCTTTAATATACTGAAAGATCATAATATTCCAAACCACAAGATCCTTCCCAGGCATCCGATCAAACAATTTGCGCGCTTCCTCCAAATCACAAACATTATTCCCACACGACGACAACATAATAGTCCACGCAACCTTATCCTTCATCGGCAACTCATCAAAAACACGTCTAGCCCCCTTCGTATCACCAAAACCACCATAAAACTCAACCAAACTCGTCCCAACAAACGTATCTAGCTCAAGCCCAACCTTAAACAACAACCCATGTACACAAACCCCTTTAACATAATCCATCATCTCACCACACGCCCGTATCACAAACGGGTACGTAAAACAATCCGGGCCATCCCAACACTCAACTCGCATTCTATCAAAAAGTTTTATTGCGTTTTTGGGTTCATGGTTTTGTTGGAAGCCTCTGATCATGGTGTTCCAAACAAATGAGTTTGGTTCAGGCATTTTATCAAACACTTGGTGTGCGTAGTCTATTAGACCTAAGTTTGCACATGAGTTTATAAAGTTTCCGACTGCAAAACTTGTCCGATAAAGACCGGTTCGCAGAAGGATCACGTGGATGGATTTAAGGTGTCTGAGACATTTGATTTTTTGTGGGGTTTTAAGGATTGATAAAACATGTTGCTTTTGTTGGGTTTCAAAGTCTGTCATTAATGTTTTAAGAATTTATCCGTTGATTGATTAGTTAGTTTTAAATTGTTAGCGGGAGGAAGGGTATTATGGTAATGTACAAAATGTTTTTGTTAACTCTATTTTCTTTTTATATACATATTTATGTATCAAATTTTATGCTAACTTTTTCCAAAGATGTGTATGACATCTATTCGTGACAAATTATGACCCAAGTAGAAGTTTTATTAGACAATAAATATGGCCTAGGTAATATTGCGGGCTTTGGTACATTAGAGTTTCTAGATGTATTGCATTATAAATATCTAGAAACTCTAATGGAGCCAAACCTACAATATTTATCGTCTAATAGTTTCATGTATTTGGTTGTTCGAAATCGTGAAGGTTACAAGGCTTCATAGCGGGTCCTGTAAAGGTGGTTTCTCAAAGATCCAGAGTTTACCGATCAGGTGATCAAAAAGTTTTGCTCGGATTGCTTACATAGCATCCATAAGAATTACAAGAAAAGGGATATTGCACTAGATCTTATGTTGTGTTTAGCTTCGTAATAAAAATAAATAAATAAATATAATTGTTCAATGATATAATCTCATCGCATCAAACTAAAAAATGTTTGACTTGTGTAAAAACACGGTGGTTTTATTTTAAATGAATTTGTATACATTATTTGTATTGAAAGTATGCCTTTATGTAAACTAAATCTGGTCAATAATACTCAAAGGGGTGTTTATGCTAATATTAACA
Source organism: Artemisia argyi (assembly GCA_030686995.1). Classification (NCBI taxonomy): domain Eukaryota; kingdom Viridiplantae; phylum Streptophyta; class Magnoliopsida; order Asterales; family Asteraceae; genus Artemisia; species Artemisia argyi. The sequence goes on along the minus strand of JARVZY010001055.1, from coordinate 21,632 downwards.
AGTTGTTTTCTAGTTTTTCTTATGCATGTGCATGTAATAAAAGGTAGAAGGGCTGAAGGTACAATTTTGCTATACTTGGAGGGGTTATCAGTCCAAGTAAAGATTGTTGATTTAGAAAGGCTATATAAGGCGTAAGTGACAAACAGAGCTGGATTATTCAAGATCCTCTCTCTCTCTCTCTCTCTCTCTCTCTCTCTCTCTCTCTCTCTCTCTCTCTCTCTCTCTCTCTCTCTAGATATTAGGGTTTGTGATAATCTTTATCACTGTAATTTTGTAATCAGTTAGTTTTCTTGTTTAAACTTTCTTTTGCAATTTGTAATAAACAATTAATGAATTAAACCATAAGGGGAGGTTGGTTGGGTTTTACTAATAAAATAAGTTTTGTTCATATAATCTGTTTTAATTACAAAAGTTTACATGGTATCAAAGTTTTGGTTGCTCTATATTGTATGTTTCAACGATCTAAAAGTTTTTTAAAAATTAGGGTTTCGTCAAAATTTGGGGATCTCGGGTTATTTGTGATTTCTTGGCTTCAACCAATGTTGAATTGTGTTGGTTTGTATTGGATCTTGTTGTTTGAGTGGTTAATTTCATTTTTCCAAAAATTAGGGTTTCTTGGAAAATTGGGGGTTTTCAAAATGATTGAGGGATCTTGATTCTTGTTGTCTTAATCGTGTTATTTGATTAAGATTTGGTCTGTTGTGTGTCGGATTGGTCTAATTTTTTGGTTCAGTTAAGTTAGGGTTTACTGTATCAAACCCTAACTCAGGTTAATCTTGTTTTTGTTCTTTTTCATTCATAAAGATCTGTTGTTTTTAGTGTTTTTTGAATTGGAATTTAGAAAAAAAAAAAAAAAAAAAAAAAAAAAAAAAAAAAAGGAAATAAAAAACTTACAAAATTAGGGTTTTCTTTATTCACAGATCTTTATGAATGAATTGTTACTAATTGTGTTCTTATTTCTTGTTTCAGGTTGTATTCCGCTGCTGTTGGATTGGAGAGTGGTTTAGATCTTCTTGATCTTGTGGTAGTTGTGTTGCTGCGCGTGCTTTGTAACACCTCTCGCACTTTCTTTTAGCTTTTTTTAGGTTTTGATTAGGATTGTTGGTGGTTGAGTAGATTAAGGGACTTTGATTGATTGAAGTTAGTTATTAGGTGTTTAATTGTGATTGCTATTTATGGAGTTACAAGGTGGTTGTTCTATTTTGTTCTTGTTGTTTTATTTTGTGTGTTTTATTTCTTGTCTTGGTTGTCTATTCTTGTGGTCTTGTGAAAATTTTATCTGTTTTCAAAATGGTTGAAGGAGATAATGATAAGGGTAATGATACAGAGGGCTCAGGTTCAAACAATGTTTTGAAACTGAGTGACTATGATCCTTTGTTTTTAGATTCTAATGACTCAAATGGTACTCCTCTTATTTCTTTTAAGCTTGAGGGTACATAAAATTATAAAGTGTGGGTCTGCTGCAATTAAACTAGCTTTACACACTAAAAATAAACTTGGGTTTCTTAATGGAAAATGTGTTAGACCACTGGATACTGATATTCCAAGACAAGAACAGTGGGATAGATGTAACTCTGTGGTTCTGTTTTGGATTCTTGGTTGTGTTACCCATGATTTATATTTAGGTCAAATCTATTTCACTAATGCCAAAACTGTTTGGGATGAATTAGAAGAGACTTATAGTAAATCTGATGGTTCTGTTATCTTCATTATGCATTTTAAAATACATTCTTTTACTCAGTCCGATATGCCATTAGCTGAGTATTATCATAAGTTTAATGCTCAGTGGAGATCGTATGATTCTTTAATTGATCTGCATGTGTGTACTTGTGACACTGCAGAAAAACTAAAGAAACATACTCAACTGGACATATGTAGTTCCTAATGGGACTTGATGATATCTTTAGTAATGTCAGTAGCAACATTCTGGTTACTGATCTTTTACCAGATGTCAAATCCGCTTTTGCTACACTTTCTAGAGATAAGTCTCACAGGAATTCTAATGTGATAGTTCTAGTTCTAAGGCTAGTTCCTCTGCTTTTGTTGCTAGGAGCAACAGTGATTGGTCTGTGAATAAAAATGGTCAAAACAGAAAGTTTATTAGAGGACCTAATCCCAATCTTGTTTGCAAACATTGCAATACGATTGGTCACACTATTGATAGGTGTTTTGAGCTTGGGGTTATCCCCCAGGGTTCAAAAAGAATCCTAAGCTCAATAATTCTAAGGGATCTATGAATAGTGTGTCCACTTCTAATACTGAAACTAGTTCTAATACTACTCATACATTGACTAATGATGAATATAAGAGGTTAATGAAATTGTTGAGCAGTTCTAGTTCAAGTACTGCTTGTGACATTAAAGGAAATGTTACAGGTATACCTTTGTTTCTAGTCATGTGTTTTGTTTGCTTGTTGTAGATTCTTTAATTTCAATCCTGATATATTTACCGATAGTACTTATATAGGATGGATAATTGATTCTGTGGCCAGCCAACATATGACCTATACAGCCATGTTTTTTGTTAAATGTTGTTAATGTTTCACACTTAAAGATTACAGTTGTTCATCCTAATGGAACAATTGAAAAACTTAATCAAATTGGGAGTTTTAAATTCTCTGAAACTTTAATAATACATGATGTGTTGGTTGTTCCTGGGTATCATGTTAGTCTGTTGTCTGTGCATAAGCTTTCTAGTGCTAATAAAGTCAGTGTGACCTTTAATGAATCTAATTGTGCCATTCAGGATTTAACTCTAAAGTCCCTGGTGGGGACTGGTAGTATGGTTGGAGGTCTATACTACTTAGACCAGGGTAAGAAACTTATTAACAGTCATGTTAAATCTTTTCTATGTCTAAGTGTATGTGGCACAATAGGTTAGGTCACCCTGCGAAACAAGTTTTAAGTGTTTTAAAACATAAAATTGGTCATATTAATGAGTCTATTGATCCTTGTGAAGTTTGTTACAAGGCAAAACATACTAGAGAACCTTTTCCTCTTAGTGATCATAAAACTAATGAGTTTGGTCAAGTTGTTCATCTTGATGTTTGGGGACCCTATAGAGTTAAGAGTTTAGAAGGATTTAAATACTTCCTTACTATTGTTGATGACTATAGTAGGGTTGTTTGGGTGTCTATGTTGAAAGGCAAAGATGAGGTTTATTCTAATATTGTTGTCTTTTACAATCTGATTAAAACTCAGTTTGAGAAAAATGTTAAAAATTTTTAGAAGTGATAAATGGAACTGAGTTTGTAAACACACAATTTAATATCTTTTGTGAATCTAATGGTACAATTCATCAAACATCTTGTGCTTACACCCCTAAGCAAAATGGGGTTGCTGAGAGAAAACATAGGCATTTGCTTAATGTGGCTAGATGATGAGGCGAAAAGTGTACCGCTTTTAAGGGGTCATTTAAGCCCGAATTCGTGATTATTTGATCAAATATTGCCCTAAATCGTTCATTTTGTCATTTTAGGTACTTTTGGAGAGAAATCTGGAAAAGGAAGCATTTTGGACGTTTTTGGAACATAAAAGTAAAGAAAACGGCAAAGTCTCAATTTTTCTTGCTGGAACAGTACCTGACGGCGTCAAGACTCTCCACATGATGGCGTCAAGAGTTACAAAGGATGTGGAAGTGGATAATACACGTGACGATCCAGAGAGTTTTTAAGCCTAGGACCTGACGGCGTCACCCAAGGCCGTCAGGGTCCAAACATTAGTGAGGGCCCAGAGCATTTCTACACATGACGGTGTCACAAATAGATCTAGGCAATACGATTTTATCATGTCGGCGAGTTGACGGCGTCACAAGTTAACACATGACGCCGTCACGATGTGTAATCTATATATAGTTTTCCAAATTTCATTCATTAGTCAACTTTGAGGGAATAAACCCTAGTCCGAATTTTATCAGTTTTTCAAGGCAACCCCTTGATTCTTCCATGTTCAATCGAAGATAAGTATTCCTTCAAATCATTCAATATGTCTATGTGTTCTTTGATTATATCTTACGCTTGTCTTCTATTTAACATGCTAGGCTAGATTTTTCTTGTGTTTGCTTAGATGTAGTGAAACCTAGATGTTAATTATGGGTTGATTGTTTGTTTATAATTGTTACGGATGATTGTATTCGATGTTAAGCTTAAGAAAACTGGCAGACTTCCATTGGTAACTTGCTTGAACGTCTTAAGAAACATGATCGGAGGTGTACTACGATTTTTGGTTGTATTTAATGCGTAGGAGAATTCTAATGATCCCATGTTAGGAGCTTCTAACGGCTCGACATAGGAGTGAAGTAGGATCCTATAGAGTTAGGGAATATTGTACACGGCCCTACGACTAGTATTAAGGAATATGACCCGTCATCCATGCAATTGTAACAAGCTATCAACCTGTAAAAGATATCTAGGGAATAATGAAACCTAAGTAAACACAACTTTCCTCATTATTGTTTCCACCACATTAGTTTAATAGTTTTGTTTTCATTTCTTTTATTTTATTTTGATTGCATTAGTAGTTAATTTGGTTAGTTGGCTAGCAACTAATTTTGCCCACTCCTTCAAAACCCGAGATTTTAATTGCTTTCCATAAAATATAAAAATACAAAAAGAATCATCCATCACCTCTAGACCTAGTTTAGTAGGCTTCTTAATCCTAGCGACACTATTCCTGAGTTGAACGATCAATCCCCCGGTACTTGTCACTATACTATACTACAACGATCAGGTACACTGCCTGGTGGGGGTTGTAAGCTTCTCGAGATCCCTTGAGAGGTTAAACCTGTTGTGAGGGTGCGATCCCCACGTATCAAGTTTTTGGCGCCGCAGCCCGGGGAATAGTTATTGTCTAGGTTAGGATTTCTTTTTATTAGGTCTACTTGCTAGATTCCTTTCTAGTAAGATTTTATTTTTATTTTTTTAGGTTTTCTTTAGTCTATCTTTTTCTTCGTACCTTTGTTAGTAAAGTAAATTCATTTACTATTCCGTTGACCATTATGGAAAATGTGAATCCACCCCTTTCCCCTAGTGAAGTGGCTTTGTTGCGTGAACAGATTGAGAATGAGATTATGGAACTTAGAGAGCTTAATAGATTAATTAATGTTGAGCTCGATCATGCATTTAGTGACCTAGTGACCGCCTTGTATTCAAATAAGGACCTAGGATCTAATGATTTTGAGGATGTTGCTGAGGAACTTGAGGAAGGGGAGATAGATCCGAAGCCGGATGACTATTTCAATCTATATCCCACTAAGGAGGAGACTGCGTACTATAATAATCTTATTGATAATCCTCGACCTCCTTTTACTAGAATTGACCCTAAGATAAAGAGAGGTGATCATAAGAATGCTAAGATACCATGTATGATTGGGTATAAGCACATTGACAACGCTTACATTGATTTTAAATCCCCAATAAACATTATGTCCTCAAGTTTCTATAATGATATAGTGAAAACAAGACTTGGACCTAGAAAAGATCCCAAATACCCCGGTGGAGTTCGTAACTTTGTCGGGAGAATTAAAGGTCTACATGTCTTTGTTGGGAACTTTACTTATATCGTTGACTTTATGATTGTTAAAGACCTAGCTAGTGTAATTGATTGTCGCTTATCCCATGTTGTGTTTGGTAAGCCATTTGTTGAAGAATCCAAGTTAGAATATGATGAGATAGAAGGGACGATCCGATTTGCTAGTGAAATTGATAGGATCACATATAGGATGCCTAATAGAATGAAAGAATTTCGTTTTGTGCCTCGATTTGATATGGATAACATTGGTGCCTTTGAGGACATCAATGAAGAGGATAAGAAAAATGGCATGGACTATGTATGGGAGAAGAAGAGCCTTTTCTATAAGGATTGCTTGACTCTAGGACCAAGATATAAAGTTGATAGGGAATTTGCCAATAGGATTATTGGAGCAATTGAGAAAAAGGTGGTTGGTCTCTATAAAGAACATTTACAATCGGGTCCGGAATACAAAACTAAGATTGGAGATGACCTAGAGAATGAGACCAATGATGAGGTCACGTAATTGCCCATGACCTTGAGTCTAGCTACAAGACTCGTAAATAAAGAAAAGCGCTTCTTGGGAGGCAACCCATGTTTTGAGTGGTTTTAATTGTTTGATTGTTATTTGCTTCCGTATGCATGTTTTATTTTTATTGTTGGTAGATCATGTTTCAAACTAAAATTGTGAAAATGCTTTATTTTGTTGTTTAACTTCGTCTTAACTTCATATAAAGGTATTTTGCAAAAGCTAAGTGTAAGGGGAAACCCCAAATTTGTTTCTAAGAACAAAAATGATCATGATTCGCCACAATATTAAATGAACATGTATATTAGTATTTGTTAGAGTCAAATGCTTGTATCGAGTCATAAGGATGTTTTGCAGGATTTTCCAGGAAGCAGGACATAAGTTTTTCTAGAAATTTTCCGGAAACTTAACGTAAAGATTTCTGCAGGTCACTTCTGACAGCGTCAGGGTTTAACTCCTGCCGGCGTCACGTGTAAAATTTTGGAAATTTTGCGAGTTTTGTTTTTCTAACGGAGTCTTAAAGTTTTTGTTAATTCTTTAGTTTTATAAACTCCAGGAAATCTGCAAACATTCATTCCACAAGCATTATATCTTAAATTGTTTTCTAGGACTTGTTAGTATATATAGATTGCCGCCGATTTTACGCGAGGTTGCCTTGTTTGTTTTCTCAGGTCTAACAGGTTATATATGACAAGAAGATGATTTATATTTCTGGAAGGGAAGCTTTAAACGTTCATTTTCTTGGAGGAAGATCTAACCTTGTTGCCACACTATCCACACCGAACGAATCAGGGGAGTATTTGTTTTCATTCTTTTACCAATTTTACTTTTACATCCTTTAATTGAACATTGGGGACAATGTTCATCGTAAGTGTAAGAGGAGGGTAAATGATGATACCTTATAGGATACAACTGCACTTGCGTTTGTTTGTTCGATGGTAGGTGTGTAATAAAACTAAGAGAAATACTTGTTAGCGTAATTTTAGCGCCAAATTTAAAATTTTTTACAATATTTAGGAGTGAAACTTTAGCCTTAACAAGCGTCTCATGGATAGGAGTTGTATGACTAGCACGAAACCGATTTTCCACCCAAATATGTGAGGTTCGCCTTTAGATTTGATAGGAAAAGCATTCATTATTAGTGCTTATCAGTGTACCGGTAGCATTTAGATTCTAGAACTTGCGTTAGTGATGCATCCCGAGACTGCTAGTGAGACTACATTCGTGTAGAAGGATTTAATACATGATAAGAGGCATTAGGATCACCCTTGTGTTAAACCCGTATTATAATTACTTGACCATTTAAGTCATATTACTTGACTAGTAAAGTCAATTAATTTTTCTCACACCTTAGCGTTGTACTCATTTTTAGTACACGAAACCCCTAGTACACCCCTCCGATCCTATCTTTTCATTTATAACTTTAAGCATTTTACTTAAAGGAAGAATTTGTTACAACCCACCCAAATGTGCAACCAAATCGCCTTAGCCTTCCGTGTATGCACTCATCTTTAGTGCATTATTGTTATTTGTTTAAACCCTTAGTTAATTATCTAATTGATTACATGGTTGCTAAGTCGAGTCATATCTTGTACATATTGTTTTGGGACGATTGGGACTCATGGGTAAAGTACTTGTGTTATGGAGTAATGGGGAAGAACATCATATATTATCCCCATATGTGCGTTAATATTTAAAAGTACTCCAAGTGTTTTGATTATCTTAATTCGAGTCATTAGTTTATTGTAAAGTATGTAAAAATTCAAGTGTAGGGGGAATGTACATTCCCTATGATGTATTATTTTGGATGGTAGGGTAAGAGTGTATACAAAAAAAAAAAAAAAAAAAAAAAAAAAAAAAAAACGGACTACCATCCCGTTTCATTCTATGTTTGTTTTATGATTTTGTTATTTTTGATTTATTAGCTTAAGTCGAGTCTAGTCTTGGCTTAGCAACGCCATATTGTACATGTAATTAACCAAGATGATTAACTCGCCACCAGTAAATATTGCCTTTATCTAACAAAACCGTGTATTCCATATCCCTACACCTAACGTTATAACCCTTTAAAAGACCTTTTTGATAGTTTATCCTAGGTGCTTACGCCAAGTGGTGGAGGTTTGATCCTTTCCCAAGCCTATGGTAATCTATTTTGCTATGACAGGTAGTGAGAGATGTTTTCCATTTCCATATTGTGATATATACTTTATTACACCCGAGAGATGTGAGTATCTAAACACTATTTGTAAGGTGCTAGTGTATGACCTCCGTGCTTATTTTTGGTTTTTAGTGGAACGATTATTTATTGTAATTACTTTTATATTAGTGTTAAATGACCCCTAACTTGTATTTTAATTAGAATAAAAGCGCATTTGCTTGAGGACAAGCAAATCTCAAGTGTAAGAGTATTTGATGAGGCGAAAAGTGTACGACTTTTAAGGGGTCATTTAAGCCCGAATTCGTGATTATTTGATCAAATATTGCCCTAAATCGTTCCTTTTGTCATTTTAGGTACTTTTGGAGAGAAATCTGAAAAAGGAAGCATTTTGGACGTTTTTTGAGCATAAAAGTGAAGAAAACGGCAAAGTCTCAATTTTCCTTGCTGGAACAGTACCTGACGGCGTCAAGAGTTACCAAGGAGGTGGAAGTGGAAAATACACGTGACGATCCAGAGAGTTTTTAAGCCTAGGACCTGACGGCGTCACCCAAGGCCGTCAGGGTCCAAACATTAGTGACGGCCCAGTGCATTTCTAAACATGACGGCGTCACAAATAGATCTAGGCAATACGATTTTATCCTGGCGGCGAGTTGACGGCGTCACAGGTTAACACATGACGCCGTCACGATGTGTAATCTATATATAGTTTTCCAAATTTCATTCATTAGTGTGCAACTTTGAGGGAATAAACCCTAGTCCGAATTTTATCAGTTTTTCAAGGGTTTCAACCCCTTGATTCTTCCATGTTCAATTGAAGATAAGTATTCCTTCAAATCATTCAATATGTCTATGTGTTGTTTGATTATATCTTACGCTTGTCTTCTATTTAACATGCTAGGCTAGATTTTTCTTGTGTTTGCTTAGATGTAGTGAAACCTAGATGTTAATTATGGGTTGATTGTTTGTTTATAATTGTTACGGATGATTGTATTCGATGTTAGGCTTAAGAAAACTGGCAGACTTCCATTGGTAACTTGCTTGAACGTCTTAAGAAACATGATCGGAGGTGTACTACAATTTTTGGTTGTATTTAATGCGTAGGAGAATTCTAATGATCCCATGTTAGGAGCTTCTAACGGCTCGACATAGGAGTGAAGTAGGATCCTATAGAGTTAGGGAATATAGTACACGGCCCTACGACTAGTATTAAGGAATATGACCCGTCATCCATGCAATTGTAACAAGCTATCAACCTGTAAAAGATATCTAGGGAGTAATAAAACCTAAGTAAACACAACTTTCCTCATTATTGTTTCCACCACATTAGTTTAATAGTTTTGTTTTCATTTATTTTATTTTATTTTGATTGCATTAGTAGTTAATTGGGTTAGTTGGCTAGCAACTAATTTCGCCCACTCCTTCGAAACCCGAGATTTTAATTGCTTTCTATAAAATATAAAAATACAAAAAGAATCATCCCTCACCTCTAGACCTAGTTTAGTAGGCTTCATAATCCTAGCGACACTATTCCTGAGTTGAACGATCAATCCCTTGGTACTTGTCACTATACTATACTACAACGATCAGGTACACTGCCTGGTGGAGGTTGTAAGCTTCTCGAAATCCCTTGAGAGGTAAAACCTGTTGCGAGAGTGCGATCCCCACGTATCACTAGAGCTATCATGTTCTAGGGGGATTCCTCTGAACATGTGGAATGAATGTGTCCTGACTGGTGTATATCTTATTAACAAGTTACCATCTGCTGTGCTTTCTGGTAGGAACCCTTATGAGTTGGTTTATAACTCTGAACCTAGTCTATCTCACTTAAAGTCTTTTGGTTATCTATGTTTTGCAACAATATAATTCAGATAAATTCTCTGCTAGGTCTGAAAAATGTATTTTTATTGGATATTCTTTATAGAGAAAAAAGGCTACAAGTTGTTCAATTTAGAAACTAAACAGGTTTTATATAGCAGAGATGTTCATGTTTATGAAACTGTTAATCCTTTTAAAAACCAATCTTTAACTAAAGATTTTGTTTTATAGTTGCAAAACTTAAACAGTTAAAAATAAATTTGATGACCAAAGATCTTATGAACCCTGTGATGATAAAACTAAAGAGTATGTTGCGAATGATAATACGTTTATAGATGATGGCTCTAAACCTGAGTCTAAGGTTAATGCAGAATCAGAGTCTGCATCTACATAGGACTCTGCAGATATTAATGCAGAGTCTATCACTGTTCCTGCAGTTGCAGATAGTTCTGCAAATCATCCTGCCTCTACCAGTGGTGAATCTATTCATGAAACTATTCCTAGTAATATTGAGAACAGAAATACATTTAGTAGTATAATAGCAGATGATGCCTTAGAACAGTTAAATGCAACTTCTGATGATGATAAATATGAATATGAGGGTGAAGACTTTGATAACTTTAATCAAATTTTTGGTTCAGATGATTTAGATCCAGAAGGTGTAGTAGATGAGGCTACTGTTAGGAGGTCTAGTAGAAAGACTAAGTTGCCTAGTTGGTTGCAGGATTATGAGTTAGATGGTAAGGTTAAATACAGTTTTAATATGTATGTCAATTATGCTAATCTTAGTGCTGAAAATTATTCCTTTGTGACTAACCTAAATAAGGCTGTAGAACCTAAAACTTATAAATAGGATGTTGTGGATCCTAGGTGGGTTGTAGCTATGAATGATGAAATGGTTGCATTAAATAGAAATGGAACTTGGGAAGTAACATTTCTTCCTAAATGGAGAGTTCCAATTGGTCATAAATGGCTCTTTAAAATTAAATATAAATCCAGTGGTGAGGTTGATAGATTTAAGGCTAGATTGTTGCCAAGGGTTTTAATCAGAGAGAGGGTGTTGATTATGAGGAGACATTCTCTCCGATGGTTAAAATGGTAACTGTCAGATGTGTCTTAAGTCTTGATGTGCATAATAATTTGCGCATCTTTCAACTTGATGTTAATAATGCATTTCTTTATGGAGATCTTGTTGAAGATGTTTATAAAGCAAGCTCCCAGGAAGTGGAATGAAAAATTAACTTCTACTTTATGTGAGCTTGATTTTAAACAAAGTAATAATGATCATTCTTTGTTCACTAATTCTGATAATGGTATTTTTGTTATTTTACTAGTTTATGTTGATGATATTATCATCACCAGTAACAACATTGACGAGATTAATAAGTTTAAAACTTTGTTTAGTATAAAGTTCTTAATCAAAGATCTTAGACTCTTGGAGAGTTGAAGTGTTTTTTGGGAATTGAGGTCATTAAACAAGAAAATGGTTTATGTTTTTCTCAACAAAAATATTGTCTTGAGCTTCTTGATGAGTTTGGAATGCCTGGTTGTAAACCAACTTCTACTCCTATTGAATTTAACTAGAATAAGCCAACTGGTAACATTTTGGATAAGAATGATTATCCTTTGGTATGTTTTGGAAATTTTCAAAAACTTGTGGGTAAATTGATATATTTGACTATTACTAGACTTGATATATAGCCAAGCTATGCATGGTCCTTTACAATATGATCTTAAATTAGCTTTTAGGGTACTAAGGTATCTTAAAGGGTCGCCTAGAAAGGGGGTGTTTTATAAGCCCAGTGATAAGTTTGAGTTGACTGCTTTTGTTGATTCTGATTGAGCCAAGTGCACTGCTACCAGAAGGTCTGTGACTGGCTATGTAGTCTTTCTTGGAAGCTGTCTTGTGTCTTGGAAGAGTAAAAAGCAGTCTGTGTTAGCTAAATCATCAATTGAGGCTGAGTATAGAGCTATGTCTAATGTTGCTTATAAGATAATTTGGATCTTGAAGTTGTTAACTGATTTGGAAGTTGATTATACAATACCTGCACACATGTATTGTAACAGTAAAGCAGCTATGCAGATTGCTGCTAATCCTGTCTTCCTTGAGAGGACAAAACATTTTGAAATTGATCTCTTTTTCTTAGAGAGAAAATTGTTGAAGGTGTGTTTAAAACTTGTAAGGTTCAGTCAGTTGATAACACTGCTGATGTTCTAAGAAAAGGTTTATGTTGTGCTGAACATAAGAAAATGTGTGATAAGTTAAAGTTGGTTGATGTTTTCCAGGTTTAGTTTAAGGGGGTGTATTAAAAGTATCCCTTTAAGTAAACTAAATCTGGTCAATAATACTTAAGAGGGTGTTTATGCTAACATTAACAAGTTGTTTTCTAGTGCTTCTTATGCATGTGCAGATAATAAAAGGTAGAAGGGCTAAAGGTACAATTTTGCTATACTTGGAGAGGTTATCAGTCCAAGTAAAGATTGTTGATTTGAAAAAGCTATATAAGGCATTAGAGACAAAGAGCTGTATTATTCAAGATCATATCTCTCTCCCTCTTAGTCTTTGTCTAAGTCTTCTCTCTAGATATTAGGGTTTGTGATAATCTTTATTATTGTAATTTTGTAATAAGTTAGTTTTCTTGTTTAAACTTTCTTTTGTAATTTGTAATAAACGCTTAATGAATCAAACCATAAGGGGAGGTTGGTTGGGTTTGATTCTAATAAAATAAGTTTTGTTCATATAATCTATTTTAATTACAAAAGTTTACAATTTGCAGCTACATTACTAAATTTAGACTACCCAAAACAATTTTAATAAGATAGTTCGTTGTATAGTTACATGCATGCATATATATAAACCTTAAAATCAAAAAGTAGTTATATACCGTTGCCACCACCCCCAAAATACAAACCTGAATTCCCCCCAAACCCATTCATATCAACATTCTTAAATTTATCCAAAAACACCAACAAAATCAAAACCAGAATCGCACAAACCAACAGCTGCAATAGTCCGGTCATCTGCTAAGGATTCACCGGAGATTGAGATCAATGTCCATAGCACACCTCCACAAGGCCATCCTCCATCATACGACCCGGACTCACCTCAATCCGAAGAATGGATTCCATGGTTTGTGCCACTCGTTTTCATCATCAACATCGGCCTCTTCATAATATCTATGTATATTAACAATTGTCCCTCTCATTCGCGAAGCTGCATTGGTGTCCAATGGCTTCAACGATTTGCATTTGAAAATATACATGAAAACCCTCTTCTCGGCCCTGCGACTGTGACGTATGTTCTCATTCCTTCAATTAGTGAATCTTGAATGTTTAATTTTACACAAAAGGTTTATGGCACCAACATATAATGAATTGTCATCAAATTGTTATTGTCTGTCATGAACTTTTTCTAATGACGCGCGTATCACACTTTTATTTTGTTACTAATGCATGCAAAATACTAGTAACGTTTTGTAGAAGGTCAAACCAAAGAAGTTGTGTCACGTCACCAGTTTTACGTCCTGTAGAAAGTTACATACGTACGTGGATAACGAAATTTAAATTTGATACATCAAATGTATCAAAAATCAATTCATTATATAGAATGATAGTTTTTGTAACTCATTACATGTAAATTTGGTTGATAACCTTTTCAAAAACTAAGAAAATTTAAAATTGGATGTTGAATGTAGCTTGCTTAAAATGGGAGCTTTGGATGCAAATAAAGTGATCCAAGAAGGACAACGGTGGCGGATATTCACTTGTATGTGGTTGCATGCCGGCTTCTTCCATATTTTTGCGAACATGTTGAGTCTTCTTGGTGTTGGGATTCGCCTTGAGCAGGAGTTTGGATTTTGTGAGTAATATTTCACATTTTGACCCTGTCCAAATTATCATTTTATCTAGTTCTCATTTAAATTGTATGTTTTCTCGTAGTAAGAATCGGATTACTGTATATTGTATCCGGGCTCGGTGGTAGCTTGTTGTCATCGTTGTTCCTCCGAAAAACAATATCCGTTGGTGCATCAGGGGCTCTATTTGGTTTACTTGGAGCAATGCTTTCGGAACTACTAACCAATTGGACTATTTATGCCAACAAGGTAAATATCTAATGAACTTTTTTTTTTTTTTTTTTTTACCTTTTTGCACTTATAAACTTAAACATTTACACATGTAAAATCATGAAAGTTTTAAATTTTCCAGGTTGTATAGAAAAATGCCTGCAAATTATATATTTGTACCAATTGACAAAACTAGTGCAGGCCATGACTTTGTGTTATTTGTGCAGTTATCAGCATTAACAACGTTGATTCTCATGGTTCTCATAAACCTAATGGTTGGTATCCTCCCACACGTAGACAATTTTGCGCATATAGGAGGATTCATCACAGGGTTCTTCCTAGGATTTATCCTTTTGGCTCGACCACAATTCGATTGGATTGTTCCTCCTGGTTACTACGGGCATCCCATGAAGCCACAATACAAGTTTTATCAGTATATTTTTCTTGGTCTCTCCGTCATAGCTCTATTTGTGATGTAAGTATTGTGATTCAATCTCGCATTCTTTGCATTATGCCCAAATGATACTGAATCGGTTTTTGCGTTTGTAGGTTTACAATCGGATTTGTGTTCCTTTTTAGGAAAGTTGATGGCAATGAGTATTGTTCTTGGTGTCATTATCTAACTTGCGTGCCTAGGCCCCTTTGGAGTTGCGATCCTCAATGTAATGTAAGATTTCTCATCGATATAGTTCAATTAAATTACTTGAAACAAACTAGAAAGAACTTTCCATTTATTACTGTATCATTTATCACAATATACTTTACATCTGTATGCAAAATAACAGCATACTTTCAATTTGGTATTGTTAATAGTTTGCTTTGAACAATTTTATAACGATGTATGTTGCTATTTTGCTATTTCGCTGATTTAGCTTATCCAATACAACATTGACTAATTTGTCGAACTGTTTTTTTGTTTTTCAGTCAATTCGAATAGGTAATCAGCTAAACTTAACATGCATAACAAATGGAAAATCGAAGTTGTATTTGCTGCCAAAAGGTAATGATGTTATCACGATTGAAGAGCTTTGTTCATTGCTTTGCATCTAAGTACCGATAGAAGTGTTAGAAGAGAGAAATTGATCGTTTGCTAATAGAATGGCACGATGTAAAAAGACTAACGCATTAGAGATTATTTGTATGCAAAGTTGCATATAGGATGTATATTTACACGGGCGAATAGGCCAGTTGAGACCATTTTTGCTTCAGGTCAAGCCCAGTTTGATTCAAGTGAAACTCTCGTATGTAATATGCTATGAGATACATATCGACTTGGCCCTTGCACTTTTGTGTAAGAAAATGACTTTAAGCAGTCAATGTGTTTATAATTGTAATTTTTTTCAGCAAAATGTAGACAATCAACTATTTGGTACTTACATTTGTGAAACTTGATCTCAATATGACAATATACTAATGTTGAACACTATGATTGAGGTAAGTTGAGCATATTACTAATACTATTACGTGATGATATGATAATGATGCGCTGCATGCGTACAACAAGATGTAAATGTTGGTGTCAAAGGATGATTATGTTTATGTAAAAAAACTTGACGGATTACGTATAAATTTTATTTAGTTGTATTTGATTACGATTTCAATACTTAATCCATTTTGCTTGCAACTAAGAAACAAATCCGAGCTTATAGTGTATAACAAGTAGCTAGCCTAGATATAAAAAGAGAAAAAACTAACCCTGTACATGATTCAAAATCTATCATTTTGGAAGAAAAAAATATATAAACAGAACCACTATCATTAGCTTTTGGTTTAAAATAATCTGTTTTAATCGAGTAGTGTCGTACTTTTTCTTCCTAAATAAAAATCATAAATTTGATTCGAACTTACATCTGCATAATACCTTTAGAAAAGATCTGAATTGGAGTTAAATCAATGCTGAGTGCCATGCTCATGCATCGATCTGTTGTTGATTATTGTTTCATTTCTTTTTTGTGTGAACGCCGTAAGAAATCAATCACATCATACCACCGATTGAACGTTAGTGATAGGAGACATGCAGCGTAAAACTAAAGCTATGGGTTCAAATTTTGTCATGTCATGTGTCCACTTAGTCATGACGTTACACGATTATTTTCACTTGTTGGCTGTGGGATCGGTTGGTACTGAGGCCGCCAAAATGTTTGGTTTCCCTTATAAGCACATTTTTATAAAGCTCATATGAGTCATATCCTCTGGTTTTAAACAATGTACATTGGTTTCTTATTTAAGAATGTATCGTGCAACTTTTATGATTTAATGTATTTTAAATATTTTTTATCTTTAAATTTTGTTCAAGCAAGTCCATACCTGCTTCCGGCAGTTAAGGCTGGATTTGTGGCTTTAAATCATATGGTATAATGATCAAAGTGAAATGATTTGTATATAACTTGCCACAGGTTCAAAGTCAACAACAAGAAATTAAACCTTAGAAATTTTGTCAACCCTTTGGAAAGCTTGCAATTGCATCTTTCATTACAATAAAAAAATGCTCAGATCTGTTGTGGTCCGTCATCGTCGGCTTGCTGCTGCGTAGGGATTTAGTTTAGATCTGTTAGGATTTTGTTAGGCTCCTTTATGGATGCCTTGTTTTTGCATCTTTGTATGTATTATGTACTTCGTGTACTTTTGTCAAGCTACACCCTTATATGGTTGTTTTCAGTCAAAGCTCACTCGGGTGATTCCCCCCACCTTTGAAGAGTGTTATAGGCTGTTACAGTTATATGGTGTATGTCTTGTGATGTAACTTGTTATGTTGTTATCTTCCTCCGTTTGTGAGGTTATGTTTTGATGTAATTTGTTATGTCGTATCTTCCTCCTTTTGTGAGGTTTGAAATGAAATGAAATTAATCTTCGTTAAAAAAAAATAAAAAATAAAAAAATAAAAAATAAAAAAAAAAAAATTACAATAAAAAAAGCTACTTGAAGACCCACTATAACAGTACCACTCCAACTTGACTTTCAAATTACAGTTTTCAATTATTAAATTATACGTATATTGCTTTTGATTTTATCTTGATATACATATACAAGTCAAAGTACCCAAAAAGTAAAAAACAAAGAAAATGCGCAGTGACTGTAGCAGCCTTTCGGTCGCTAAATCCATAAAAATAAGTCCAAAACTTTAATATGTAAAAGTGCGCATGGTTCAAAAAGAAAGCAGGTCAAATTCTTAAAAGCAACAATAGTAAATTTGTTAGATAGACATATATCCTTGACCGTCAAGTTGGCGTAATTGTTTTTACTAACGCATTTATGAAACAAAGATTCAAAGTTTGATTCAGTTAATTGGTTGTTAATTCAGTTGTTAGTTATGAAATCTCTTCGGTTTTTGAAAATAATAATACGAGTGATCGATTAACATATGGGTTGCTAGTTAAGTTATAAATATCTGAAATTGTTTTAGTCGGCGCGTTGTGCGAATCCAAAAATATGAATTCTTACTATGTTTTAGTTATTATGACGTTGGTAAGTCTCGAACCGTGGTACGTAGCAGTAGACTCGCTCCTTATATTGCACCCATATGCCAAAACATGTTTTACTTGTCCTTTTGCTAACACACTGATATGATTAAATAAGTACTACATTTATACATCATTTATCTCATATATATTACTCATTTACTATCATTTTATATAATAGTTGTTACTTAATCATTTACTTTTGTGATTCTTAATAATTTTGGAGCAAATATGAAAATGAAGCGAAAAATGACATTATTTGGAGCTAAAATGAAGAATTGAAGAAGTACATGCCGGGCAGACATCCCATGCGGCGTATCAAAGCCAATTAGATATTGCGTGTCCTTATACTTAGAAGGAATCCAAGACCTTACTTGACTTTGAAGAATACGGCGTATCCACTGGCGGAACTATGTAGGGGCAGGGGAGGGTCCCGACCCCTCCAAAATTTGCGGCACCTAGTGTAAATATTATAGGTTTTAGGGGTAATTTAGTTGAGGTTACAAACAAATCTCCGATTCGGCCCCCCTAAAATAAATTCGGCCCCCTCAAAAAAAATGTTCAAGTTTCACCATTGGGCGTATCCATATCTAGATATACATCGTATATGAAACTTGGTCCACATATGAAGAAATGAAGTCAACAGAAGAATACGGCATACCCAGTCTTAGAAATACGTCGTATAAGGAAGTTTAGCCATTGAAGACCCAAGACGGGAAACTGAAGAATACGGCGTATGCATTTCTACCAATACACCGTATTACAATGCCAACTAATTTTATCTCATAATATTTTATGAGTGGTGCCCACGCTGAATACGCCCAATACGCCATATCGAGGATGATGGATACGGTGTATTGACCCATTGACATAAAACTATAAATAGAGGGCTCATTCACGATTTTCAAAGCATCTTACTTTACACCACAACATTCACGGACGATTTAGCAGAGTAAGGAAGGCCAGAAAGCACCAAGACTCGCCAGGAGGGCATCTCGTGTATCATTTACTATAACCATTGGTAAATTTCGCCTTGTAATTAAATTAATATAATATTCTAATGAAAGAATACTTATCCATTTTCTACGTCTATTTTTTTTATTATTTATTTAACTAAATATTTTTATGTATAATCAAGAAAGCTCAATTGCTTAATGCATAATTTGTAACCAACACTAGACTATGATCAGTCTAGGTGTTCTATATACTTTATTTCCTCTAAATAGTCGTATTTTATATGTACTATTATTATTTTGACATTTTTACGTAAACCTCATACATTTTACATTTTACTTATTATCCTATTTTAAGTAAATTTATTTTTACCGAGAGAATCTAACAGCGTATGTCGAAACGCGTACCCATAATTTTTCGAAAGCATTTTAATAATAAATTATACTTATTATTACTTATATTTCATTTTTGAACTTTTCCAAACTTTTTTTGATTTGGACATGAGAATTATCTCGCAAAACATGAAAAACTACACGCAGCGCGTACCGACACGATAATAGATAATTTTTAGATTTAATTATCATAAATTATTTTAATAAACATATTAAAATAAGTTATTTATAACTTTATAAAAACGTTTTCCATAAACGCAAATTTTCGGGTTTCTTTTGTATTTTTACGGACCAAGCATACCCGCGATGCCGAGTATACACTAAAATAAATAAATAAAATAAATATACCCATCTTCTTTTCTTGTTTATGTCGACACACCCACTGTTTCTTCTTCTCATTTGTATCAAAACAAGAAAAGATAAATATCATCTCCTCTCTCTTTATAATCGACAGCAGCCACCACCAACGGAGCTCCTCCGCCGCCGCTGCCACCTTGTTCCATCACCTTCCTTCATCATTCCCTTGAAGATCCAAGTGTTGGGAAGACCTTTTTGGGTTTATATCGTGGTTGTTTGTTTGTGTTCGAATCGATCTACCTCATCTTTCCTTTGGTATGTTAAATATATATCCGAATGTCATCTTTCACTCATCTTGTTATTTCTTGATTTGGATGGTTAAATCATAATACATGAATTTTTGTAATATTAATCAATGAATCAAGAGCTCTAGACTTACTTATAAATCGAAATAAACCATGGGTTCTTTAATAAAAATTAATAGTTAATTAATGGTGGTTGTTTTGGCTAAATAAAATGATTTTTACTAAAAAGCTTATTTCGGGCTTTTAGCTTAATTTACAGCTTATATGCGAGCTTATTATTATTTTTGTTTCTTTTATTTTCTTTTGGTTTGAATGACTAAAACCAAACCGAGAGGGTCTCAGGTTTGAAACCCACATAGGGAGTTTTGGTTTGTGTTATTTCTTTTCCTTTTATTTATTTGATAAGCTTATGGCTTATTTTATTTTATTTTCTTTTGTTTGGCTCGACTAAACCAAAACAGCCCGCAAGGGTGTTTGGCTGCTTGTTTCGGTTCACCACAACAGCCCGAGACGGGTGTGTTTGTTTTTGTTTCAGCTCACACCACCACGACCCACATAGGGTGTGTTGGGTTCTGCTTATATTCCATCACCAGGGGTGCGTTTGGTTTGGCTTATTTCAGCACCAAGGGTGTGTTTTGTTTGCTTGTTTTTCTGCACATAAGGCGTGTTTTATTCAGCTTATTGACAGCCCACTAGGGGCGCTTGGTTTTACTTATTTTTAACCCGAAAAGGGTGATTTGGCTCAGTTATGTTTTAACACACAAGGGTGTGTTTGGATCGGTTATTTTTGGCAAAAAAAAGGGTTTTTGGATTACTTATTATTTTTTTTATTATTATTATTAAATGGATGTTTGGAATAGCTAAAATTGAATTATAAGCTGTCATAATTTTATTCAGTATGAACAGTAGCCATAAAATATTTTTGATAACTTATAATCTTGAAAACTTGTTAGTACTCCTAATTACCTTTCCGGTGATATAGAGAACGTAAAAATCGGACTTAAAACAAGAAAGATATGACCAAATGAAGTTTAACGAAACTTATATATTTTTTACAGCACTTTGTAACAATATACATGCTGATGTGTTTTTAAAACGGGATTTTGACCACTTTCAGGTCCGTTTCGGCCAAAACTTATAAAATGAAACTTGTCCGGAATGATATTTTACCAAAAGTAGTGACTTTCTTTTGCAATGAAAATATTTATTTTTGGTTGTTTTATTGTCAATTGATATTAAGTGCACTTTTGGTTCTCGCAAACCAAAAAGGGCGTCATTGGTTTTAGACATAGTAACTATATAAATTGTCGGATTGTTTTAAGTGGAACATTGATTTTGTAAATATGGGAAATGTTATATAAACGAATAGGTCATGCCGAAATTTCTAAAAATCCTTATACTTAGTAATTTTCACAATGTTTCCATTATTTTATAAATTCCGACGAAAAGATGAAAGTCATAACTTTTGTATAAACTTTAAAACTACTTCCATTTAATTAGTAACATTATATCGTATGTTCTTTTGAACGTGAACTATTTATTTCTATATTTTGAGGTTTCCGGATACGTGTCGAATTATATAATTTTATTTATTTTTCTATTTTCTTTTATAATACTTGCGACGTATTATATACTTTGAACGATTTTACTTTCCTTTCTCATTTTCTTATATATATAATACCCACCATGTATTATATATATATATATATATATATATATATATATTACATACCTTGATATTTTTCTTTTGATTTATTTTATTTAACCAATCACCAAACTATTACAAATTGAAAACTAAATCTTTTATCAACATATCGTGTTGACTTAACCATCCATCGAAAACTAAATTTCATTATTTTATTCTTAGCGTGTCTTAACTGTTAAGGTAAACCTTATCTTATAGATCGAGCTGTCTGATTATTGTTGTGCTGTGCTTCTTGATTATCTGCTTATGTTGGTTGCTCATTCACTTCGAGGTGAGTTCATAGCCTCGCATTTTACTTACTTAAATATTTTATAAACCTCACGAGGGGAATACATGCTAGTTTTACAAACTGAATACAAGTACTTTTTGGGATGCTTGACCCGATTACCAGATTATAGACATTGAGTACCCTGCCAACAAGTCCCTAATTTCATGAACCGTTAATTAC
>JARVZY010010455.1:0-32673 GCA_030686995.1 Artemisia argyi | reverse complement strand
TCTAGAACTTGCATTAGTGATGCATCCCGAGACCGCTAGTGAGACTACATTCGTGTAGTAGGATTTACTACATGATAAGAGGCATTAGGATCACCCTTGTGTTTAACCCGTATCATAATTACTTGACCATTTAAGTCATATTACTTGGCTAGTTAAGTCAACTAATTTTTCCCACACCTTTAGCGTTGTACTCATTTTTAGTACACGAAACCCCTAGTACACCCCTCCGAGCCTATCTTTTCGTTTCAAACTTTAAGCATCTTACTTAAAGGAAGAATTTGTTACACCCCACTTAAATGTACAACCAAATCGCCTTAGCCTTCCGTGTATGCGCTCATTTTTAGTGCATTATTGTTATTTGTTAAATCTTAAGTTAACTATCTAATTGATTACATGGTTGCTAAGTCGAGTCATATCCTCGTACATATTATTTTGGGACGATTGGGACTCATGGGTAAAGTACTTATTTTATGGAGTAATGGGGAAGAACATCATATATTACCCCCATATGTACGTTAATCTTAAAAGTGCTCCAAGTGTTTTGATTTTCTTAATTCGAGTCATTAGATTAGCTCATTGTAAAGTATGTAAAGATTCAAGTGTAAGGGGAATGTTCATAACCTATGATGTATTATTTTGGATGGTAGGGTAAGAGTGTATGCACAAAAAAAAAAAAAAAAAAAAAAAAAAAAAAAAAAAAATCGAAAAAACAAGAAAAAGAAAGAAAAAAGATAGAAAAAGAAAAGAGAAAAAACATACGGACTACCATCCATTTTTATTTTATGTTCATTTTTATGTTTTTGTTATTTTTCATTTATTAGCTTAAGTCGAGTCTAGTCTTGGCTTAGCAACGCCACATTGTACATGTAATTAACCAAGATTGTTAGCTCGCCACTAGTAAAAACTTCCTTTATCCAACAAAACCGTGTATTTCATATTCCTACACCTAACGTTACAACCCTTTAAAAAGACCTCTTTGATAGTTTATCCTAGGTGCTTACGCCATGTGGTGGAGGTTTGATCCTTTCCCAAGCCTATGGTAATCTATTTTGCTATGACAGGTAGTGAGAGATATCTTCCGTTTCCATATTGTAATTTATACTTTATTACACCCGAGAGATGTGAGTATCTCAACACTATTTGTGAGGTGCTAGTATATGACCTCCGTGCTTGTCTTTGGTCTTTAGTAGAACAATTATTTGTTGTAATTACTTTTATATTAGTGTTAAATGACCCCTAACTTGTACTTTGATTAGAATAAAATCGCATTTGCTTGAGGACAAGCAAATCTCAAGTGTAAGGGTATATGATGAGGCAAAAAATGAACCACTTTTAGGGGGTCATTTAAGCCTGGAATTGAATTTATTTGATCAAATATTGCCCTAAATCGTTCCTTTTGTGATTTTAGGTACTTTGGGAGAGAAATCTGGAAAAGGAAGCAATTTGGACGTTTTTGGAGCATAAAAGTGAAGAAAACGCCAAAGTCTTAATTTTCCAAGCTGGGAACAGTAGGTTACGGCGTCAAGAAGGAATTTCTGACGGCGTCAAGAGTAATTTCCATGACGACCTAGTACAGAATTGAAGGCGTCACGAGGTGGAGCGTCAAGAGTAAAATACGTGACAGCCTGGAAAATGTTATAACGTGACGGCATCAAAAGTAGATCAAGGCAGTCCGAGAATTCTTTTGGCGGCGAGATGACGGCGTCACCAATTTGGTCTTGACGCCGTCAGCCTCAATTTCCTATATATAGTTTTCTAATTTTCATTCATAAAAGAGAGAAGTTTTGGAGAAACCCTAATGCCGAACTTAGTACGAATTTTACAGGTTTTTCAAGGGTTCTCAGCCCTTGAACCCTTTCATGTGTAATTGAGATAAGTGTTCTTTTAATTAAATCAATATGTCTATGTGTTGGTTGTCTATATCTTGTTCTTGTCTCAATTCCATCATGCTAGGCTAGATCTATCTTGTGTTTGCTTGGATCTAATGAAACCTAGATGTTAATTATGTGTTGATTACTTGTTTATGGTTGTATTGGATGAATGATTTCGATGTTAGGCTTAAGAAAACTGGCAGATCTCCAAATGGTAACATGCTTGAACGTCTTAGGAAACATGAACTGACGTGCACTAGGTTTTATTGGTTGTATTTAATGCATGAGTAAATTCTAATGATCCCATGTTAGGAGCTTCTTAGCCGGCTCGACATAGGAGTCAAGTAGGCACTCATAGGATTGGGGAATTAAGTGCGCCACCCCATGAATGGTATTAAGGAATACAATCCGTCATCCACGCAACTATAACAAGTAATTAACGTGTAAAAGATATCTAAGGAGTAGTAAAATCTAAGTAAACACAACTTCTCCATTTATTGCTCACAACCTTAGTTTAATTTAGTTTATTTTCATTTCTAGTATTTTATTTTGATTGCATCTTTAGTATTGGGTTAGTTGACTAGCAACTAATTCCGCCCAAATCTTTCAAACCCGAGATTTTTACTTGCTTTCTAAAAAATATAAAAATACAAAAATAATCATCCCTTATCTTTAGAACTAGTATTTAGGTTTTCTAATCCTAGCGACACTATTCCTAGATGAACGATCAATCCCTCGGTACTTGTCACTATACTATACTACAACGATCAGGTACACTGCCTGGTGGGGGTTGTAAGCTTCTCAAGATCCCTTGAGAGGTAAAGCCTGGTACGATTCCCACGTATCACCATGCCAAACACAAACACGATGAGACCTGATAAACATATTTAGGCCATGACCCACCCAACAATCTCGGCTAGGGTTGTTACAACGGAAACCACATGCCACTACCTCATATGAGCATAGGTAATGTTGTGAACAATACATTTATACGTGATATCATACATGGGTCATCCCACAAACCTGACACGGCCAAGGACGACACAACACCTGTCATTCTTGTCCCCACATCTGGATGTCCAAAACGCGGACCACCCTGGACCATTGGATAGTGTTGTTCCCTTTTAGTTGATTACAACGTATAAACTAAGTTTATCTAATCAACTCATGTCTAAATAATGTCAGCTAAACTTCACAAAGAAAAATAAGGGATAATTACCAAAATGGCTCGTTGTCATGCTGTTTAGGCATTTTTAGCCTGATTTTGAAATATTCTTGATTTAGCCCGGGTTGCCTTGGGCAACAAGCGTATAGCCAACCGCATGATGACACGTGTCCTCCAGTTGGCCAAAAATTACAAAAGTTGCCCAAAAAACACAAAAGCTGCCCCCAAAAATGACACTTGTCATCATTCGGGTGGCTATACGCTTGTTGCCCAGGGCAACCCGGGCTAAAATAGGAATATTTCAAAAGCGGGCTATATATGCCCAGACCCAGTGCAACCGGGCTATTTAAGTATTTATCCCGAAAAATAAACATGTCGTTAACCTAACTAGCCAAAATCCATACACTCTATGACTCCCTAACGCAACTTCTCTTAGCACGAAAATTAAGAATTGAACATCGCACGATTGTTTTGTGCATAAGTTGCAATAGTTAATCATACACATGAATTTGTAACTCAAAATGTATGTATAACCACATGACGTAGTTATTTAATTGAGTGAAAATGACATGTCTAGTTCTTTATCTTGAAAAGTGCATCTCTTAATTAGTTTCATGCAAAACTTTGAAACCTGGGTCGAACCGAGCGCGGCCAAAAAAAGGTTAAAAAAACCGGGTTAACTAGTTAGACCTGTCGGGCTCTAAGTGACCCGGGTCAACCCGGTTATCAAAACTCGGACACGTTTGGTTTTTTTCAATTTTTTTTATAAAAAACCTAGTTGACCCGGTTGAAAAAAATATATTTTTTTAATAGAAAACCTGGTTGACCCGACAGTCGAATTGTTGACCCGATGACTCGACCAAATCGATTAAAAACCTGGTTTTCAAAACATTAGTTTCACACACGATTTATTAAATTTTTCTAATTCCGTCATTTTCTAAAATGTTAATATTTTATTTGCATAACTCTAGTTTTTTCCATTCTTCATTTATCATTTTTTTTGCTCAATAAATTTATAAACTTTTGTAATTGCTTCAAATATTTAGTTTTACCAAAGTAAAATTTCCCTCCCTCCCAAAATCAAAATTTCTAAAGCTCCCTCCATACCCACTAAAAAATTTCCCCCTAACACACTTGACCTAAAAAACTTCTACTCACTTTTCTTCTCTCTCTTTGCAGCCTCCCCACCTAACCTCCTCAAAATTTTACATTAAAAATTCGATTCATTGCAGCCAACGTAACACTTTGAATCATTGTCATCAAAAGAGATTAAGGTTGATTTGTTTTCTTTTTAATTTTGTGAACTTTTCATCAATTAATCACTAGTTTATACAATATGTGCTTCTATTTTTTTTTTCTTTATTAAAGCTTTATATATGATACTCGTATGGTTTTGTGCTCCATAAAGTGGATTTTGTGTAGGTTGTATCCAGGTGTGTAGTAGAATTAATGGGAATTTTGTTTTAAACATGATTGCTATATTTTGATAAATTTGAAAGAGACTTGTGCCATGTAATATTTATAGAAGGGTAAAACAGTTATGTGACATATTACAAATGGTGATTGTATAAGTAGAGAATGGACTTATAGATGATAACATGAATGGAAGACAAAATTTTTTGATGTGCATATTTACAAAATAAAATGGCTCATGGTGATGCTTCAAATTAAGAGGAAGTGAAAGTTTTGCTAGTAAGAAGTTGCAACAGAATTTCTGTGAGAGAACTTTAGTCCCATGTTAACATTGGTACCACTTAGGGATGTGTATTTAGGAGTGATTAATGTAACTTGAATCGTTTGTGATATGTCTAGTTGATATAAATTAGAGATAGTTAAGTTATTCTAAAATCATCTCTACGAGTAGCTTTCATAGAATAACTATCTACTAGATTATCCAAATGTGACTTATTAGTTACGACCCTAATTAGTGAGAAAACCAAAAATCAATTCTCTCTAATACTTGAAATTGATTATTGTGACTTTGTGATGCAAAGCATGTCCAAACATGCCTTATAACTATCAATTTAGTCCTATTACGATAGGTGCCACTTAATGTAAATATAACCCCTAATTGGTAGTTTATCTTGTGCATATTTAATTATGTTAGATGCTATCAAGTATATGTTACTTCTTAATTCTGATACATATTTATTTAATGTTTATAACATGTTTTATTTCATAGCAGATGGTTGGAGGAGGTACATTCAGAGCTACCAAAGGTAAGGGTTCTCATGGGGGAAGAGTTGTTCGTTGCAGACACGTACTTCACAAACGCCATCATCACCACCCACAATCTTGTTACAACCTCAATGCCCTGTGTCATCAGGAACAAATGCATCAATCTCACCTCAAATTGTATCTCAAACACCCCATGAATCGGCAACACTAGTTGAAGTTGGAGAAAGTTCTACCCAGGCTGCTAACATAGGTTTGATCCTTTTATAAAAACTATTATTCTTAGTAGTTGCGATTATTAATTGCATATATTTATTTTTAATAGATCAAGTCATACCTTAACAAAAACATCCCAACAGTTGCGTCTGAACGAAAAGTGATACACATAAATGGTCTTAAGTAAGTATCATATATGTAATTGTTATTGTCAGTCGGAGACACACGTAAATAGTTTTCATATGTGCTGTAATTTGTGTAGCTACTTGGAACCATAGGTGTCGAGAATGATTTCTAAAGATTTCAAGGGAAACTTTTATGGGAAAGAAACCGAGTGGCACAAACTTGATAAAACTCTAGTTGAACACTTGTACAAATGCTTTCAGGTTATCACATTTATTCATACTTTCTATTATTAAGTATCTTTAATCACTAAATATGTATATATAGTAAAAATATTTTGTATCAACTGTAGGATCGTTATATGTATAACGAAATAGTAGATCTAAAATGGGCCAAGCATGTTTGGACAAAGAGGGCACAACGTCTCTGTTCAGGTACTTAGAACGCTATTTAGTACCGTCATTCACCAGCACAATGATAACATATTACCACGTGTGAATCGACGTGACTTGGGTAACGAATCACGAACTGACTACTATCGAACCGACTGTGGAGGTGTTGTTATACGAAAATCCAAGTGAACCATGTTATGTAATAAGAGCTTGGGAATTGTCCAATGTATTTAGGTGTTTGTGTTATTTTATGGCTGTAAAGTTTTGTTTGGTTGTTGTTTCATGTAACATTGCCTTTATGGCTCATTTTCTTAATAAATTTACCTTAATTAAGCAAACAAAAAATGTTTGAGCTGTTATTATGCGTATTTTGTGTGACTATTGTTCATCCAATTGCAACATGAAATTGATATTTGTGTGGCATTTTGTAACATTAGTCACACAAATTAAAGCATGTTTCTTTTGGGTATTTAGTCATACACAACTAACCATAAAGTGACAAAAATTGTTAGTAACTGTGACCATATATGCTGTTTAAAGTCAAGGAATGTGTATTTTTTATGACTATTGATCATCCAATTGCCACGTGAATTAGGTTTTTTGTGTAGCCTTTGGTAACATTTAGTCACACAAACCATGGTTTTGGGAGTGTATTTACTCTCATGTAACTAGTCATAAAGTGACCAAAAGTGTTAATAAGTGTGACCATATGTTGTTTAAAGTTAATGAATGTGTATTCTGTGTGACTATTGATCATCCAATTGCCACATTAATTTGGTTTTTTTGTGGCCTTTACTAACATTTAGTCACACAAAGCATGTTTTTGGGAGTGTATTTAGTCACATACAACTAACTATCAAGTGACCACAAGTGTTAATAAGTGTGACCATATGCTGTTTAAAGTGAAGGAATGTGTATTTTGTGTGACTATTGATCATCCACTTGCCACATGAATTTGGTTTTTGTGTGGCCTTTGGTAACATTTAGTCACACAAAGCATATTTTTGGGAGTAAATTTAGTCACATACAACTAACCATCAAGTGACCAAAAGTGTTAATAAGTGTGACCATATGCCGTTTAAAGTGAAGGAATGTGTATTTTGTGTGACTATTGATCATCCAATTGCCACATGAATTTGGTTTTTCTGTGGCCTTTGGTAACATTTAGTCACACAAAGCATGTTTTTGGGAGTGTATTTAGTCACATAAAACTAACCCTAAAGTGGCCAAAATTGTTAATAAGTGTGACCATATGCTGTTTAAAGTGAAAGAATGTGTATTTTGTGTGACTATTGATCATCCAAATTCCACATGAATTTGGTTTTTGTGTGGCCTTTACTAACATTTAGTCACACAAAGCATGTTTTTGGGAGTGTATTTAGTCACATACAACTTACCATCAAGTGACCAAAAGTGTTAATAAGTGTGACCATATGCTGTTTAACGTGAAAGAATGTGTAGTTTGTGTGACTATTGATCATCCACTTGCCACATGAATTTGGTTTTTGTGTGGCCTTTGGTAACATTTAGTCACACAAAGCATGTTTTTGAGAGTGTATTTAGTCACATACAACTAACCATCAAGTGACCAAAAGTGTTAATAAGTATGACCATATGCTATTTAAAGTGAAGGAATGTGTATTTTGTGTGACTCTTGATCATCCACTTGCCACATGAATTTGGTTTTTGTGCCTTTACTAACATTTAGTCACACAAAGCATGTTTTTGGGAGTGTATTTAGTCACATACAACTAACCGTCAAGTGACCAAAAGTGTTAATAAGTGTGACGATATGCTATTTAAAGTGAAGGAGTGTGTATTTGTGTGACTATTGATCATCCATTTGCCACATGAATTTGGTTTTTGTGTGGCCTTTGTTAACATTTAGTCACACAAATCTTGTTTTGGATACACTTAAATAATGTGTGACAAACTGTTTTGTGTGACCGTATATGGCATTTGGTCATACTATTAGAAGCAAATGTGGCTATAAGTTTAGTGTGACCATATATGGCATCAAGGTTACTTGTATTTGTCACACGTTCCAAATGCATATGTGACTAAATGATCTAGAACAAAATCACCAGTTACGTTTAGTCACATAAGGGTCGATTGTGTGGCAATAGAGTTCTTATGGTCACACATTCGAAATGCTCACGTGTGATTAATTCGTAAATGCTGTCAATTCACCTACCTTCAGCCACACAAATATTTGAATGTGTGGCTGTTCCAAATCGACCATGTGTGACCATAGGTCGTTTTTGTACTAGTGAACACTAACTAGTTCTAGGCGTTTATAGTTTACACGCCCTAGAACACACACACACACCTTTCTGATATTTACATTGTGGAAGACACATTAAAACCTGTACCCTATGTCTCTTTATATAGAGAGATATTAGGGTTTACAAAGAGATAAGAATAAAACTAAAATACAGAATATTATCAAAATCGTTTCAACATAATAAGTTATTTCCTGTATCTTTATTCTTTGTAGCTTTCTCTCTTTGTCATCTTTAGCCCTTCTTGTTTCATTCTTATATATATATATATATATATATATATATATATATATATATATATATATATATATATATATGTTGGGATTCTAGATTTGATGTGACAAAATAAATAAAAGAATGAAACAAGAAGGGCTAAAGATGAATTCGGTTTTTAGTTTGGTTTGATTATCGTTTTGCCAAATCTATAAACGAAATGAAAACAAAATATCTAATTCGATTCAGTTATAAATTTGGTACGGTTTTTCTGGTTCAGTTTTGATTTTCGATTCCCGTAAATATACCCCAAATTGTGAATACCCCTAAGATGGAGACACATTGAGATTTGAGGCCATTAATCTGTACAAGTTTGCTACTCCTCTCATTGTAAAATAATTATCCACAGACAAAAAGAACACAGTTTAAGAAAAACATTATTGTTATAGCTTCTTTTTTACTTTTCGCAAAATAACAGTTTTACCATTAACTAGTTAATCTATAACTTCTTTAATATTTGTATTAATAACCTAAAGTAAGAGTAATATAGTAAACTCAAACTAAATTCCCTATCTATTTTTGGAAGTAGACAATTAATTTGGAACAACCCGAAATAGAAATATAGACAATAAATATGAGACAGATGGAGTAAATTTTATGAGTACGTGAATTTGGCAATTTTTATACATGGATTTGAAAATTTATGCAACATCGCACAACTATATGTATTTAGATGGTTCAGTGCAGGGGTTGCAACTCAATTCTTGACACGACATGAAACACGACCAGAGACCGACACAAAAATAAACGGGTTAGGTTCGACGCTAAACAAGTTTGGGTTGGAAATAGGTCGGCACGACTAACTTGTTTAATAAATAGGTTAATTTTGAATTGAGATTCTCAACCCCGATTATAGCTCGTTTAAAAATACATTAAAACATATTAAATATTAGAAATTATGTGTTTAATTCCATAATAATAAGACCCAACTATTTTATATCTCTCTCATGATATATATTGTTTTTTAAATATTGGATAATGGTATATACTTATATCAAAATATTTATCGTGTTGCTTACAATGTTTCTAACATACAACTTACTATGTTCATTATGTACCATTAAATTATATTCAAATCATAAACAGGTCGATACAATTAACCCGTTTAATAAGTGTGTTAAGGTTAGGGTTGAACTTAACTAAACAGGCCAAGTTTGGGTTGAGATATTTAAACTCGACAACCCACCAACCCGAACCCGCCAACCCAGACAGGACCCAAATCACTACCCCTAGTTCGTGATAGGTATTATAACCATATATAGATTTATTAACCCAGAATTATTATTCATAAAGACGTTTTCACTTTCACTAATTTAGTATTAGTTAAAATAATTAAGTCTTACATGTGACGCAATAATTAAGTTGGCCTAATGGTTAGTGATAGTGTATTGGAGTTTTCGCCCGAATGACTAAAACCCATACTACTATAACCAGCCCATAAGGCCCAAAGCCTAACATAGACCACCTGCGAACTCAGATTCCCAGGTAAATACATGCCAAATATAAGCATCCTTTCCTGGGTAACAAACTTCAAGGCAAAGAAAGGTCTGGGTTCTTATCCCAAAAAACCATTGCACGTCCATGCCACGTGTAAACCTCATTGCTTCTGAGGTAATGCCATGAGTATTTCGCTAATACACAAGGATCTTGCCGAAGATCCCCATAACCACCTGAGCCAATTATGTCACGACACGTGCCATTCTTGTCTCTTCCATAAGATGATCACCACTTGGTTCATCCAAGACCATTAGATCATCCCTGGCCGCTGGATCACTTCCATGTGTCACACACAACCCTAAATGCATCCCTATAAATGTCAGTGCATTTGGTGAATCGAAACAAGTTATCTTCTACACATTTCAAGCACACAAAATATACATCAATCGTATGTGAGTATTACTCTATCTCAAAATTATCAATCTTATCTCAGGGTCCTTACCGAACGCGGGGAAACTGAACATACGATCATCATCCATCTCATATCACACCTTTGATTTAACCCTAAATCCTTTATTTACATACTATACGTAAACATGGCGCCATTCGTAGGACCCATTACAGAATCGAAGCCACCGGTTTCATTTTTCAGGCACCAGAAAACTCAAAATTTTCATCTCCTTTCATTGCAAACACGATCAAAAATTTTAATTTCACTTTTGTCATAACAACCTTGTTTCGAGAAACATGGCGAGTGTGCAAAAACAAGTCAATATCAAAAATGAAATAAAACACAACAACTACTTCATGTAAACATTATCCAAACCTGGAAACTAGGCAAAAATATGAAACGTTGAAGTACTCAAAAGTGGGTTGTGGCAACCAAGGAACAATTTCCTTGGGAAGGATACACGCTTTCTTTGGATCCGGTAGTTATCACATCAATAATTGCTTCACACAAAATAAGCAAAATCTGCATGGATGGGGGCAGCTCAGTCAAAATTGTGTATGACCACTCATTCAGGCAACTGCCTAAAAATGTCTGGTAACTCATAGGTCTATCAACTATTCCTCTCACTAGATTCTCATTCGAGAGATCCATACATAAGGGAGAAATCCACCTGGAGACCATAGTGGGAACTCACCATTTTCGCGAACAGTCATCATGGAATTTCATGTCGTTAAGTCAAATTCCAAATACAACATTTTATAAGGAAGAACAGCAATACAAAAACTATGTGCGGAGGTACCTTGATTCGGTCATACATGCAATTCCCAAAAAAGTCAGCAATTGCCACGGTTAAAAGCGACTACCCAGGAGCAGACGTGGAATTAGCAGCAGTAGCGGACAACATGACAATTAGAGAAATCCAATGGGAAGCTACACCTAGGGATAATGAAATGGAAGAGAAAGTGGTCATAAACGAAAAGCACATTGATCAACCAATCACCATTGGATAACACCTGCTACATTTGGTTAAAAACAAATTGTTCAATAGTCTTGATGTGTTTGCATGGACACCAGACGATATGACATACATTACAAGATGTTATAGGCTTGTTTCTCAGTGATTTTAGGCTACTACATTGTTTGATTTTAGGCTACTACATTGTTGATTAGAGCACCAATTACGGATTTGAGATTAAAATTATTTTTAGTGTTCTAGGAACGATTATGAAATAATTTGGAGATGTTGGGATTGATGTAAGAACAAACTGAGGATGTAGTGATGCATGAGAATTGCACCAGGTTTTACCTCTCGAGGGATCTCGAGAAGCTTACAACCCCCACCAGGCAGTGTACCTGATCGTTGTAGTATAGTATAGTGACAAGTACCAGGGGATTGATTGTTCAACTCAAGAATAGTGTCGCGATGAGGCGAAAAATGAACCACTTTTATGGGGTCATTTAAGCCCGGAATTGAATTTATTTGATCAAATATTGCCCTAAATCGTTCCTTTTGTGATTTTAAGTACTTTGGGAGTGAATTCTGGAAAAGGAAGCAATTCGGACGTTTTTGGAGCATAAAAGTGAAGAAAACGGCAAAGACTTAATTTTCCATGCTGAGAACAGTACCTGACGGCGTCAAGAAGAAAAACCTGACGGCATCAAGAGTAAAATCCGTGACGACCCAGTGAAAACCTGAAGGCGTCATAAGAAGGGCGTCAAGAGTTATTATGGTGACAGCCTACAATTGGAATACACATGACGGCGTAAAACCCAGATCTAGGCAGTCCGAGAAACTATTTGGCGGCGAGATGACGGCGTCAGAAATTTGTTCTTGACACCGTCACCTATCAGAATCGATATATAGTTTTCTATTTTTCATTCATTAAAAAGGAACTTGTGTGGAGAATACTAGGGCCGAACTTTGTAAACCCTAGGTCGTATTTTACAGTATTTTCAAGGGTTTTCACCCCTTGAATCCTTTCATGTTCAATTGCGATAAGTCGTCTTTCAATTCAATCAATATGTCTATGTGTTGTTTGAATATATCTTATGCTTGTCTTGATTTCAACATGCTAGGCTAGATCTATCATGTGTTTGCTTAGATGTAATGAAACCTAGATGTTAATTATGTGTTGATTACTTGTTTATAGTTGTATTGGATGAATGATTTCAATGTTAGGCTTAAGAAAACTGGCAGATCTCCATTGTGTAACATGCTTGAACGTCTTAGGAAACATGAACCGATGTGTACTAGGTTTTATTGGTTGTATTTAATGCATGAGCAAATTATAATGATCCCATGTTAGGAGCTTCTTAGCCGGCTCGACATAGGAGTGAAGTAGGCGCTTATAGGATTGGGGAAGTAAGTACACCACCCCATGAATGGTATTAAGGAATACAATCCGTCATCCACGCAACTGTAACAAGTAATTAACATGTAAAAGATATCTAGGGAGTAGTGAAATCTAAGTAAACACAATTCTCCTATATATTGCTCACACCTTTAGTATAATTTAGTTTATTTTCATTTCTAGTTTTTTATTTTGATTGCATCTTAGTAATTGGGTTAGTTGACTAGCAACTAATTCCGCCCAACTCCTTCAAACCCGAGATTTTTAATTGCTTTTATAAAAACTAAAAAAAACACAAAAAGAATCATCCCTCATCTCTAGACCTAGTATTTAGGTTTTCTAATCCTAGCGATACTATTCCTAGCTGAACGATCAATCCCCCGGTACTTGTCATTATACTATACTACATCGATCAGGTACACTGCCTGGTGGGGGTTGTAAGCTTCTCGAGATCCCTCGAGAGGTAAAGCCTGGTGCAATCCCTACGCATCAAGTTTTTGGCGCCGTTGCCGGGGAATAGTTATTGTCTAGGTTAGAATCTCTTTTTATTAGGTCTACTTGCTAGATTCCTTTCTAGTAAGATCTTATTTTTATTTTTAGGTTCTCTTTAGTCTATCTTATTTCTTCGTGTTTTTATTCGTAACTTGTACCATCTGCCATTATGGCAACCGACGAATTCTCTAACCTTAGGATCACTAGGAGTCATAGTTCCGCTAAAGACCATGTCTTGCCTTATGCAGAACCCGATAGAGAAATGTGTAGGCTAAGACGATCTCACTCAACACCTGAACCATCTAGCATAGCCATTGATTTTGATGCACCCCTTTCTGAAGAAAATTCGGAAAATCACTTTACAACCCCTAGCTCCCAATCCAACAACGAGATGAGTACCCCCGCAACGCCCACTCCTAAGCGCCTTAAGGACTACTGCTCCCCAAACCCTCGTGGCTTCTCATACGCCATTGTCTACCCAAACAAACACACCAATGAGGTCTTGCATGCGACCGATGTTTGGCTTGTCCAAAGTGTGTGCAAGTTTTATGGATTAGATGATGATGACCCGACTCAACACATTAAGGACTTCTTGAAAATAGTAGACACCCTCCATACGGATGGGGCTACTAGAGACACGTCCCGATTATGATTCTTCCCTTTCACCCTCTATGAAAAAGCCCAAGAGTGGTATCATAAACTTCCTTCTGAATCTATTTTCACATGGGAACAACTCATATCCAAGTTCTATGAGAAGTTCTTTCCACCTAGGAGAACTTTAGCGTTTAGAGATAGGATTCTCTGCTTCCGAAAAGGGAAGGACGAACCCTTCCATAAGTCATGGATTAGATTCAAGGATTTGATAAGACAAGTTCCCCATCATGGCATCGAACTTTGGCTTTTGGTCCAAATCTTCTACGACAATGTCTCCTAAAAAAGGGAGATTAGCCAATCTTAGTGCCGAGGAAGGATGGGATAGGATTGAGGAATATGCTCAGGACCAGGATGACACTTGGGATGAACTTAAGTCGACTGTCAGCGTGTCTGAAATCACTTCAACATCTTCAGATTGGTTAATGAAAATTCACAAAAGAATGGAATACCTAGCTGGGTCGCAGTTACCTAAAAAACTTTCAAATCCTTACTTAATCTGCGACTACTGTGGGGGCCCGCATGAGGTAGAGGAATGCAGAGGAGAAACCACGACTGAACATGCATGCTTGTCAGGAGGTGACATCTATGCTGATCCCTCCCTCTTGCCTTTTTACCAAAACGACGATTACACCCTCTGGGAAATCTGGTAAAAAGAAAAGAAGGAGAGGAAGGTCCTGAATTCAAAATCAGGAGCACTTTTGAAGATGACCTTGGTCACTTCACTCAAGAAAAAGGCTTACAATTAAAAGGTCTTAATGAACTTGTCAATGAGCAGCAGGATGACATTGGAGAATGGTTCGACAAGCTTAACTCCACCCTCGATAACCTTGAAATGCCGTCAGTAAGCCAAAAAGACCCCATGCTTGTGATAACCACTCGAGCTGGAAAAACAACCAAGGACCCCCTTACCTGAGCTCGCCCCCATCACTCCCGATCCAAACAAGCCTCACGAAGAGGAGGATGATGTGAGCAGAGAGGCTCCCAACCAACCTCCCTTGGCGACCCCTTCCCCATCAACCCCACCTAACCAACCTGTAAGAATCCCATTCCCATCCCGATTAAAAAACCAGAAAACTGAGAATGATAATGAAAGATTCCTGTCATATCTAAAAGACTCAGTAGTCACCATACCCCTCCTTGATGCTTGTTATCACATGCCGAAGTATAGCGCATACTTTAAGAAATTACTCGCTAACCGAAAGAAACTCGAGGGTCTTATGACCCTGGGGGAAGAATGTTCGGTGGTGACCCATCGAGGGCTACCAAAAAAGATAGATGATCCAGGCAGCTTCACCTTGCCTTGTTCTATAGGATCTCTATCAATAAAGAGTGCTCTTTCCGATTTGGGGGCGAGTATTAACCTCATGCCTCACTCTATGTTCCTTAAACTAGGATACTCTGGATTAAAGTCTACCTGTATGAACATCCAACTAGCCGATAGATCAGTCAAGTACCCCGTAGGGATATGCGAGAATGTGCTAGTCAAGGTTGGGAAATTCAAGTTCCCGGTCGACTTCATAATCTTAGACATGGAGGAGGATGACTTGGTACCCATCATCTTAGGGAGACCATTTCTTGCTACCGCTCGTGCAGTCGTTGATGTTCATGACGGCAAGTTAACCTTACGAGTAGGAACCGATAGCATAACCTTCGACATTAAGGACACTATGGATCTCTCTCTCGAAGCAGCTAACCGGCTCTATTTCGTTGGAGAGGTCGATGAACTCACGGATGTCATTGATGGCTGTGTTGATGAACAAATCGAGGAAGGCTGGTTACGGGATGAGAGTTTTCTCCCTTTGTTAGAGGTGGAAAAGATGGAGGATGTTGGTGCAGTCTCCTTCTACCCTAGACAAGAGGCCACCAAGCATATCGAGCTCCGAAAACTCGAAAACAAGATTAAGCCTTCTATTATCGAACCACCTGAGTTAGATCTTAAGGAACTTCCTAACCATTTAGAGTACGCCTTCGTTCAGGAAGAGGACCAACTACCGGTAATCATAAACTCCTCCCTTTAACATGAACAAAAAGGTAAACTCTTAGAGGTCCTAAAAAAAATATAAGGGAGTGCTTGCTTGGAGTGTAGCCGACATTAAGGGGATTGACTCGACTTTTTGCACTAATAAGATTCTCATAGAAGAAGATTATAAACCTACCGTGCAACCCCAGAGACGGGTGAACCCCAACATTAAGGAAGTTGTAAAGAAAGAAGTCATCAAACTTCTGGATGCAGGATTGATCTACCCAATCTCGGACAGCCCGTGGGTTAGTCCTGTACAGGTTATGCCTATGAAGGGTAGAATGACTGTAGTTAAGAATGACAAGGGTGAGATGGTACCCCAAAGAACGGTTACTGGATGGCGGGTATGCATCGATTATAGAAAGCTCAATGATGCCGCGAGGAAAGATCACTTTCCCTTACCATTCATTGACCAAATGTTAGAGAGATTGTCTGGGCACGAGTACTATTGTTTCTTGGATGGATTCTCAGGATATTTTCAAATTCCCATAGCACCTAAGGACCAAGAAAAGACTACGTTTACTTGCCCTTATGGAACGTTCGCCTACAAAAGAATGCCTATTGGGCTGTGTAATGCCCCCGCCACTTTTCAGCGATGCATGACCGCAATCTTTCACGACCTTATGGAAGACAACATGGATGACTTTTCGGTCTTTGGGAACTCCTTCGACCGCTGTCTTGCTAATCTAGAAAGAATGCTTAAACGTGACGACCCAGTGAAAAACCCGACGGCGTCAAGAAGAAAAACCCGACGGCGTCAAGAAGAAAAACCCGTGACGACCCATGCATCACTGAGAACAGTACCTGACGGCGTCAAGAAGAAAAACCCGACGGCGTCAAGAGTAAAATCCGTGATGACCCAGTGAAAACCTGAAGGCGTCACAAGAAGGGCGTCAAGAGTTATTATGGTGACGGCCTACAATTAGAATACACATGACGGCGTCAAACCCAGATCTAGGCAGTCCGAGAAACTATTTGGCGGCGAGATGACGGCGTTAGAAATTTGTTCTTGACGCCGTCACCTATCAGAATCTATATATAGTTTTCTATTTTTCATTCATTAAAGAGGAACTTGTGTGGAGAACACTAGGGCCGAACTTTGTAAACCCTAGGTCGTATTTTACAGTATTTTCAAGGGTCTTCACCCCTTGAATCCTTTCATGTTCAATTCAGATAAGTCTTCTTTCAATTCAATCAATATGTCTATGTGTTGTTTGAATATATCTTATGCTTGTCTTGATTTCAACAAGCTAGGATAGATCTATCATGTGTTTGCTTAGATGTAATGAAACCTAGATGTTAATAATGTGTTGATTACTTGTTTATAGTTGTATTGGATGAATGATTTCAATGTTAGGCTTAAGAAAACTGGCAGATATCCATTGTGTAACATGTTTGAACGTCTTAGGAAACATGAACCGATGTGTACTAGGTTTTATTGGTTGTATTTAATGCATGAGCAAATTCTAATGATCCCATGTTAGGAGCTTCTTAGCTGGCTCGACATAGGAGTGAAGTAGGCGCTTATAGGATTGGGGAAGTAAGTACGCCACCCCATGAATGGTATTAAGGAATACAATCCGTCATCCACGCAACTGTAACAAGTAATTAACATGTAAAAGATATCTAGGGAGTAGTGAAATCTAAGTAAACACAATTCTCCCATATATTGCTCACACCTTTAGTATAATTTAGTTTATTTTCATTTCTAGTATTTTATTTCGATTGCATCTTAGTAATTGGGTTAGTTGACTAGCAACTAATTCCTCCCAACTCCTTCAAACCCGAGATTTTTAATTGCTTTTATAAAAACTAAAAAAAACACAAAAAGAATCATCCCTCATCTCTAGACCTAGTCTTTAGGTTTTCTAATCCTAGCGATACTATTCCTAGCTGAACGATCAATCCCCCGGTACTTGTTATTATACTATACTACATCGATCAGGTACACTGCCTGGTGGGGGTTGTAAGCATCTCGAGATCCCTCGAGAGCTAAAGCCTAGTGCAATCCCTACGCATCATGTCGCTAGGATTGGAAAGCCTAAAAACTAGGTCTAGAGGTGAGGGATGATTCTTTTTGTATTTTTATGTTTTATGAAAAGCAAGTAAAAATCTCGGCTTTGAAAGAGTGGGCGGAATTAGTTGTTAGTCAACTAACCCAATAACTAAAGATGCAATCAAAATAAAATAACAAAAATGTAAATAAACTAAATTAAACTAGTGGCGTGAGCAATATATGGGAGAATTGTGTTTAATTAGATTTCACTACTCCCTAGATATCTTTCACAGGTTAATTACTTGTTACAGTTGCGTGGATGACGGGTTATATTCCTTAATACCAATCATGGGGTGGCGTACTTACTTCCCCAATTCTATAACCTTCTACTTCACTCCCATGTCGAGCCTGCAAGAAGCTCCTAACATGGGATCACTAGAATTCGCTCATGCATTAAATACAACCATAAAAACCTAGTACACATCGGTTCATGTTTCTTAAGACGTTCAAGCAAGTTACACAATGGAGATCTGCTAGTTTTCTTAAGCCTAACATTGAAATCGTTCATCCATTACAATTATAAACAAGCAATCAACCTATAATCAACATCTTGGTTTCATTACATCTTAGCAAACACACAAAAGATCTAGCCTAGCATGTTAAAATCAAGACAAGCATAAGATATATTTAAACAACACATAGACATATTGAATGAATTTAAAGAAAACTTATCTCAATTTAACATGAAGGGTTTCAAGGGGTGAAAACCCTTGAAAATACTGTTACAAACGAGCTAGGGTTTATTAGGTTCGGCCCTAGGATTCTCCACACAAGTTCATCCCTAATGAATGAAAATTAGAAAAGTATTTATAGATTTTATGAGGTGACGGCGTCAAGAGTAAAATTTTGACGCCGTCATCTCGCCGCCAATAAAGTTCTCGGATTGCCTAGATCCAGATCTGACGCCGTCATGTTTAATCTTGTTTCAGGCCGTCACCAAATTTTCTCTTGACGCCCTACTTCTGACGCCGTTACGTTTTCTCTAGGCCGTCATCCATTTTTCTCCTGACGCCGTCATAAAATCCTTCTTGACGCCGTCATTTACTGTTCCCAGCAAGGAAAATTAAGACTTTGCCGTTCTTCACTTTTATGCTCCAAAAACGTCCAAAATGCTTCCTTTTCCAGAATTCACTCCAAAAGTACCTAAAATCACAAAAGGAACAATTTAGAGCAATATTTGATCAAATAAATTCCAATTCCGGCTTAAATGACCCCCTAAAAACGGATCATTTTTTGCCTCATCATATACCCTTACACTTAAGATTTGCTTTTCCTCAAGCAAATGCGCTTTTATTCTAGTCAAAATACAAGTTAGGAGTTATTTAACACTAATATAAAAGTAATTACAACAAATAATCGTTCCACTAAAAACCAAAGACAAGCACGGAGGTCATACTCTAGCACCTCACAAATAGTGTTTAGATACTCACATCTCGCGGGTGTAATAAAGTATATATCACAATATGGAAATGGAAAACATCTCTCACTACCTGTTATAGCAAAATAGATTACCATAGGCTTGGGAAAGTATCAAACCTCCACCACATGGCGTAAGCACCTAGGATAAACCATCAAAGAGGTTTTTTAAAGGGTTGTAACGTTAGGTGTAGGGATATGGAATACACGGTTTTGTTGGATATAGACAATCTTTACTGGTGGCGAGTTAATCATCTTGGTTAATTACATGTACAATATGGCGTTGCTAAGCCAAGACTAGACTTGACTTAAGCTAATAAATAAAAAATAACAAAAACGTAAAATAAACATAGAATGAAACGGGATGGTAGTCCGGATGTTTTTTCTCTTTTCTTTTTCTTTATTTTTTTGATTTTATTTTATTTTATTTTATTTATTTATTTTTTTTGCATACACTCTTACCGTACCATCCAAAATAATACATCATAGGGAATGAACATTCCCCTTACACTTGAATTTTTACATACTTTACAATAAACTAATCTAATGACTCGAATTAAGATAATGAAGACACTTGGAGTACTTTTTAGATTCACGTACATATGGGGGTAATAAAATGATTTTCTTCCCCATTACTCCATAACAATAGTACTTTACCCATGAGTCCCAATCGTCCCGAAACAATATGTACAAGGATATGACTCGACTGAGCAACCATGTAATCAATTAGATAATTAACTAAGGGTTCAACAAATAACAATAATGCACTAAAGATGAGTGCATACACGGAAGGCTAAGGCGATTTGGGTGTACATTTAAGTGGGTTGTAACAAATTCTTCCTTTAAGTAAGATGCTTAAAGTTAGAAACGAAAAGATAGGCTCGGAGGGGTGCACTAGGGTTTTCGTGTACTAAAAGGGTGTGGGAAAAATTAGTTGACTTAACTAGCCAAGTAATATGACTTAAATGGTCAAATAATTATGATACGGGTTTAACACAAGGGTGATCCTAATGTCTCTTATCATGTAGTAAATCCTACCACACGAATGTAGTCTCACTAGCGGTCTTGGGATGCATCACTAACGCAAGTTCTAGAATTTAAATGCTACCGGTACACTCATAAGCACTAATAGTAAATGCTTTTCCTATCAAATCTAAAGGCGAATCTCACATATTTGGGTGGAAAATTTTTCTGAATAGTAAGGTTTTGTGCTAGTCATACAATCTCCTATCCGTGAGACGCTTGCTAAGGCTAAAGTTTCACTCCTAAATGTTGTAAAAAATTTTAAATTTGGCACTAAAATTATACTAACAAGTATTTCTCATAGTTTTATTACACACCTACCATCAAACAAACATTGGCGCTAAAATTACACTAACAAGTATTTCTCATAGTTTTATTACACACCTACCATCAAACAAACAAACTCAAGCGAAAGTGTATCCTATGAGGTATCATCATTTTACCCTCCCCTTACACTTAGGAAGAACATTGTCCCCAATGTTCAAGTAAAGAATGTAAAAGTAAAAACAGGTAAAAGAATGAAATCAAATACTCCCCTGATTTGCTCGGTATGGATAGTATGGTAACCAGGTTAGATCTTCCTCCAAGAAAATGAACAATCAAAGCTTCCCTTTCAGAATATAAATCATCTTCTTGTCATACATAACCTGTTAAACCTGAGAAAACAAACAAGGCAACCTCGCGTAAAATCGGCGGCAATCTATATATGATAACAAATCCTAGAAAACAATGTAAGATATAATGCTTGTGGAATGATGTTTGCAAATTTCCTGGAGATTATAAAACTAAAGATTCAACAAAAACTTTAAGACTCCGTTAGAAAAACAAAACTGGTAAAATTTCCAGATTTTTACACGTGACCCGTCAGGAGTTTCTTCTTGACGCCGTCAGAAGTGACCTACAAAAATCCTTATGTTAAGTTTCCGGAAAATTTCTGGAAAAACTTTGTCCTACTTCCTGGAAAATCCTGCAAAACATCATTATGACTCGATACAAGCATTTGACTCTAACAAATACGAATATACATGTCCATTTAATATTGTGGAGAATCATGATCAGTTTTGTTTCTTAAAAAAATATTTGGGATTTCCCCTTACACTTATCTTTTGCGAAATACTTTTGGATGAAGTTAAGACTAAGCTAAACAACAAAATAAAGTATTTTCAC
Source organism: Artemisia argyi (assembly GCA_030686995.1). NCBI lineage: Eukaryota > Viridiplantae > Streptophyta > Magnoliopsida > Asterales > Asteraceae > Artemisia > Artemisia argyi. The sequence continues at coordinate 11,109 of JARVZY010010455.1, read as the reverse complement.
CATTTTAGTTTTGAAACATGATCTACCAACAATAAAAATAAAGCATGCATACAGAAACAAATAACGATCAAACAAAATAAAAATCACACAAAGCATGGGTTGCCTCCCAAGAAGCGCTTTTCTTTATTTACGAGTCTTGTAGCTAGACTCAAGGTCATGGGTTACTACGTGACCTCATCGTTGGTTTCACTCTCTAGGTCATCTCCTATCTCGGTATCACTTTCGTAGTGCATGTATTTTGGGTCTTCGAACTCAAAGACAACTTTTTAATACTTGGACCCAAGTTTACTAACATCCTTAAAGAATCAACATGACAAATCAGAAATTCCTTACATCCTCTCCGAACATCCTCATCACATAAGATAAGTTGAGAACTTAACTTATCAAGCCCATCACAATCAATTTCTTTGAGATCTCTTCTCTTGTATGGCGTTTGGTATGACACCCTCCTAATTCCATCAGCGAAGGTCATGATTCCGTTCCGGTCATCAACTATTAAATTAGTGATTTCACAAAAGGGTGCTCCGAAAACAACTTGTGACAACCTTGGGTCGACATAGTCTTCGATGTTGTCCACGATCGTAAATTCCATAGTGAATGCCATATTTCCTACGAGTACCTGGATTTCATGATCTCTACAGACCACTTTCTCTCCCTTATAAATCATTCCCCATCTACATATATTGTTATAGTGGAATAGGGACATAAAATTCTTAGGTAGGAATACCTTAATGTAGACGTTATCGAAATACTTATGACCGATCATACAGGGGATTTTGAGATTATTTGGATCACGCCACCTTATCTTCCCCGATTCTCCATCCCTTGATCCATATAGATTCCCCTCTAGGGAGGGACGATACTCGTACACCTCCTCATTACCCTTATGAAAAATTACCCTCTTGACGCCATTGGTGAATAATGCACTACCATCCTTCTCATCAAGGATTACTCCCGATTCATTGACAAATGGTTTCCGTAGAACAAGGTTGGTTAATGTTAGATTAGTGACAGGGTCTAAGTCATTGACCACAGTGAGGTCGACGTTGTAGACAAGTTCTCCAATCATAACTGATAAATCTTTTATCACCCCTGCGTTATTGATTCTTTCATACACCGTGCGTTCAGGGAAGGCTTCATGGTATAGGGCATGGGGGATTATGTTGACAGAGAGGCTAGGATCTATATAACTATCGGTTAAGAGCCTTTCCCTAATAGTTCAGGAAATCTTGAAAACTTTAGAGTTGCTCCCCTCAGTCCTATCACTACTCCCATTAGTCATATCCACCAATTTTTTCTCGGGTGCCTCTATAATAGATTTACCCAAAATCGCTGGATTTCTCATACGCTCTTTCGATCTCTCTTTCACTTCATCCAATTTGCTAGACTCATGCATGCCGGAGTGCTCGAATGAGTTGGCAGGGCTCCTAGCCAATTTGTGGTCTAACCTTGAGGTTTCGTCCTTAGCTTTATGACCCATATTTACAGCTTTCTGTTGGTTCTGGTTAGTTGTGGGGGTAGATACTGTGGTGATGGTGTTTACAAAATGGATTGGTCCTAGGGGGTTACCAGGATCTTTTATTTTTGGTGATAAATGTTTAAAGAGCTTACTAGGACTTTTTATTTTCACAGGAGAGGTTGGCTGATTCATGACGGTAACAGATTTGACCTCTTCAGCCTGAATTGGTTTATTAACAGCGTGCTCTTTAATAGCAGTTAACAGATTACAAATCTTGTTATTCATATCGGCTTGCTGTTGCCTAAATTTAGTCTCGAGCGTAGAGAGCTGTAATTCTTGAGATAGAATGAACTTTCGCAAGGCATCTTCATAGCTTTGCCTAGGAGTGCTCTGTGATGGAAAATACTCGGACCATTCGAGTGGGGAGGAATCATTGAAGGATATGCTCCGAGTTTGATATCCTCTGAAATTAGGTTTATCCTTCCATGCCTCATAGGCTTCGTCAAAGTTTCGAGGACCTCGACCAAAGTGTGACAATGTGAATTCATTATAAGCACGTTTTGGAAGCTCCATGCAGTTATGAGTTTCGTGAGGCCCATTACACAATTTACATGAAGAAGCGATTTTGCTCACTTGGCTTAGAGGATTAGAATCTTCGTCAGATTTCATGAGAAACTTGACTCGACCTTCAAGTTGCATGATCCTACGGTCGGGAGTGTTAGAATTGTTCGAAGGCAAAGATATTGCCTTGACCGTTTTGTTCAAATCACGGGGATCATTCCAACTTTCGTTGTTATAGAGAGCAAGATCTTCTATGAGTTCCCATGATCTTCCGCACTTAGATCACGTAGCTTACCACCGGACGATTGGTCAATGGTTCACCTTGTGGAGAGATCGATATGGTCATAGAAGATTTGGACTTGGAGCCAAAGATCTATGCCATGATGAGGGACATTTTGGAGTAAGTCCTTGAAACGAGTCCATGCTTCATATAGAGTTTCACCTTGACTTTGTTGGAACATCAAGATATCATTTCTAAGCTTGGTAGTTCTCCCCGGTGGGAAAAATTGAGCAAGGAAACGAGTGGTGAGATCATCCCATGAGGTAATAGATCCCGCGGGTAAACGTTCAAGCCATTGACTAGCTTGATCACGTAGAGAGAATTGGAATAGGCGTAATCGGGTTGAATCTCTAGTTGTAACATCAAGGTCTATAGAATCTACGATTTTAAGGAAGTCCTTGAGATGTTGATTTGGATCTTCGGATCGAAGTCCATGGAATGCACATCCGCTTTGCACCAGCCGGATGGTGTCGGATCGCAAGGGAGACACATTGGCTCCTTGGGTGAGCTCAATGGTGTTTCGATAGCCTTGGTGGCTAGGTCGGGAATACTCTCCTAGGGTTTGGGGCCTAAGAGGTTGGTTAGCTAGTGGTGGGTTTAGTGGGTGGTCTTGTCGTGGTGGGTTGATGGGTTCAAAGATGTTACCACCTTCCATGATGTCGGATGGTAAAGAGTTACGAACAAAAACACGAAGAAATAAGTTAGACTAAAGAAAACCTAAAAATAAAAATAAAATCTTACTATAAAGGAATCTAGCAAGTAGACCTAATAGAAAGAAATCCTAACCTATACAATAACTATTCCTCAGGCTGCGGCGCCAAAAACTTGATGCGTGGGAATTGCACTAGGTTTTACCTCTCGAGGGATCTCGAGAAGCTTACAACCCCAACCAGGCAGTGTACCTTATCGTTGTAGTATAGTATAGTGACAAGTACCGGGAGATTGATCGTTCAACTCAAGAATAGTGTCGCTAGGATTAGAAAGCCTAAAAACTAGGTCTAGAGGTGAGAGATGATTCTTTTCGTATTTTTATGTTTTATGAAAAGCAAGTAAAAATCTCGGTTTTGGAAGAGTGGGCGGAATTAGTTGATAGTCAACTAACCCAATAACTAAAGATGCAATCAAAATAAAATAACAAAAATGTAAATAAACTAAATTAAACTAGTGGTGTGAGCAATATATGGGAGAATTGTGTTTACTTAGATTTCACTACTCCTTAGATATCTTTCTCAGGTTAATTACTTGTTACAGTTGCGTGGATGACGGGTGATATTCCTTAATTCCAATCATGGGGTGGCGTACTTACTTCCCCAATTCTATAAGCTCCTACTTCACTCCTATGTCGAGCCTACAAGAAGCTCCTAACATGGGATCACTAGAATTCGCTCATGCATTAAATACAACCATAAAAACCTAGTACACATCGGTTCATGTTTATTAAGAGGTTCAAGCAAGTTACACAATGGAGATCTGCCAGTTTTATTAAGCCTAACATTGAAATCATTCATCCATTACAATTATAAACAAGCAATCAACCTATAATCAACATCTAAGTTTCATTACATCTAAGCAAACACACAAAAGATCTAGCCTAGCATGTTAAAATTGAGACACGCATAAGATATATTCAAACAACACATAGACATATTAAATGAATTGAAAGAAAACTTATCTCAATTGAACATGTAGGGTTTCAAGGGGTGAAAACCCTTGAAAATACTGTTACAAACGAGCTAGGCTTTATTAGGTTCGGCCCTACGATTCTCCACACAAGTTCCTCCCTAATGAATGAAAATTAGAAAAGTATTTATAGATTTTATGAGGTGACGGCGTCAAGAGTAAAATTCTGACGCCGTCATCTCGCCGCCAATAAAGTTCTCGGATTGCCTAGATCCAGGTCTGACACCGTTATGTTTAATCTTGTTTTAGGCCGTCACCAAATTTACTCTTGACGCCCTACTTCTGACGCCGTCACATTTTCTCTGGGCCGTCATCCATTTTGCTCCTGACGCCATCATAAAATCCTTCATGACGCCGTCATCTACTGTTCCCAGCAAGGAAAATTAAGACTTTGCCGTTTTTTTCACTTTTATGCTCCAAAAACGTCCAAAATGCTTCCTTTTCTAGAATTCACTCCAAAAGTACCTAAAATCACAAAAGGAACAATTTAGGGCAATATTTGATCAAATAAATTCCAAAAGGAACAATTTAGGGCAATATTTGATCAAATAAATTCCAATTCCGGCTTAAATGACCCCCTAAAAACGGATCATTTTTTGCCTCATCATGTAGAAATCAATCTTGGTGTTCAAATGATGAATAGGAGTGAAGAAGAATTGGTAGGAATCGATCGAGAAATCGACAAAAACGCTTTTTCCTTCTTTAGAATCATGTCGGTTGCGCGTGTAGACCGATCGGTTGGAACAGGTTCAGAGCACCAGCGGATCGGCTAGAGGTCATGCCGATCGAATGGAACATTCTGTCAAGGAATTTTGAAATTTTGAAAGTTGAAACTCGGGACTCCTATAATGTTTAGCTTTGGTTCTAATACTCTTATACTAACATATATTTGTGATTTCTACAAAGAAATGTTGTAGGTTCTTCAAGTTCGTCACAAATTCCACGAAACCCGATCATAGACAAATATTGTCAAAGAGCTTTGAGTAGGAAAATCACCTATGATTTGTAGTCGATAACTAATGAGTACCTCAAATTCAGTAAGTTATCAAAAGAAGAAAAGCATGCCTAAATGGACCGCGTATCCAAGCTCCAAGTTAGGAAGATTTCTGTCCCGCGTGTGATTAATTGGGATGCGTTTACTGATTATGAGTGTGAGGATCAGTTGTGAGACATGATGCGGATGTCTTATATCTACCATGATGGAGATACTTTTGAAGAATACTCTTGGGAGCGAGCTTTTAGCATTCGTGAAGACGTGTACCAAGAGTGGTGTTTAGAATTTTTCTCCACAGTGTATTTTGAAAAGAAAGTGAATGTGAACAACATCATGAAGGAGATTTATGTTTGGTTTAGGTTGTGTGGGAGAGAGCATGCGTACACTCTGCCGGATTTTACAGTGGCTCTTGGTTTATATGAATATTATGAAATTGAGCATAGGTTGTTCGAGGATCATTTTCTTAGGCTTAAAAGGTTTGAATAAGATTACCCGAGTGTTACAGCATATTGGAATCAAGTTGGTGATCCTTGGTGTGGTAGGAAAAATTCATTAACCCTTAGGAACCCGTTGATGAAGATTTTACACAAATTGATAGTGTGGAGGACCTTGCATTGGAAGGGTAGCAGAGATAAGTGTTAGCAACCCGACTTGTGGGTGATGAAATTGTTGGAGGAGACTAAGGATGGACACACTCCTTGGATCTTAGCCGAGTATCTTTCTAGGAGAGCCCCGGAATCAAAGACAAGAGTGACAGTTATGGAGGTCACTATGTGACTAGGTTGGCAAAGAACTTGGGGTATTTTGATGATGATAATGAGTTAGATAAGTGTTCTGATCTAAAAGTGAGTGAAACATGAGATGATAAGGGCTTTGGCAAAGCGTTGGATAGGAAGAACAAGACGTTAGGACCGTGAACTGAGCCAACAGTAGCCGCACTACCACCACCCCCAATTAGAAATGTGTATGGAAGTATGGCAAGTAGTTTTGATTTGGGATGGGGTGATTGGAACCGTGAGTTGAACGATATTGAGCGTAGGGATGTGTGGAGATATTCAATGTTGATGAGAAACAACTATGTAAATGATTATTCAATGTTGATTCTCCAACATTTGGCACACGATGCCCATTATGAGATGCCTCCCTACAATCCACCAAATATTCCACCTTACCCTTTTCCTTATACTCCTTACCCTGGTCCGTATTCCTACCCATATCCGGGGTATACAGCTTTTCCCAAACCAATAGCAATGTATGGTAGAGTTCCTGAGAGTGGTAGTTCAGGTTACGAGGTTAGAGGTTCATCATCTGGAGTTGGGCAGAAGAAGAAACGAAGAGTTTTTACAGTTTTCGAGGAGGATGAGAACTATGAGACTGAAGGTAGTGAGGAAGCGGAAGACATGGACGATGACGATGATGAGTGACGATTGATCACTATTTGATTCAAAACAATTATGCGTGTTGAACACTTTCTATCTCTACTTTCTTAACTTTTTTCTTTATGATTAATAACGTATTTAACTTTGGTTTGTTTGGGTTATTTACTTTAGTTTGATTTAGTAGTGTTTGTTTGTTTGTTTTGTTGTGCATATTTTTGAAGTTTTTGTAGGGTTAATATGCAGGAAGCTCATTGTCGGTCAATACTTGGAGTCAGCGAACTCATTTGCTTATTTGTGACCAAATATGCATATTGCGTATTTACCCGGTAGTACCTTTTTACCTAATTTTTTCCCCATTTCCTTTACTTTGAAGTTCATTTTTATTACCTTGAGGATAATGCAAAATTTAAGGGTGGGGGAGGGAAGAAAATAGGAAAAATAGTTTAATTTTTAAATTTTCTTTTTAGGTAAATTTTGGAGTCGAGTAACTAGAATTCATTCATCCTTGATTATCTAGTTGTTTTCACACGTTATGTAATATATATTAAAAGCAACTTAACTATTTCAATGGTAAAATGAGGCTATTTGAATTTTTTGGAACTTAATCAAATTTTGAGAGAAATATCTTTCTAGATTCAATAACATTTACTAGTGCATGTTATAGACTTTTTCACTTAAATTTTGAGGATTTAAGCCTTTTTGTATGAAGCATATATCTTTTATCCTATATACTCTGCTATGAGTGTGCTGGTGATTATGTTGATTCTAGAGGAAACTTAGGATTTACACCAAATGGCCATCCATTTACAAAATAATTTTTGCTAACCACATCGGTTAGTTAACCTCATATTTGGAACCCATTTGTTAGCATTTATCTTCAATGCTAGATACCCATAGTTAAACCTTCTGAACCTTTCTTTTCTCTTAACTAAATCTAGAAAAATATAAAAATATCTTACACTTTACACCTTAGCCTTACCCGAATCAAGTTCATTCGAAGTTCGAAAGCTATTTTTTTTTGATGATTCCACGCTGACCACACTTTATAATGTGTATGTGTTGTTTCAACCAAGAAGGAGGTCGTTACACTTATTTGTATTTTTGTAGCGTGCGCTCATCCAAAGTGTGGGGGTGACGGTAAAAAAAATGTGAATAAACTGAATAGCCAATGTGCTATATTGTGTAAGGTATCAATTAGCCAATGTGCTAAGAGGTGATACGTAAGTATGGAGATTTGAAATGATGATCAAAGAAGTTGGGAAAGTAATCATTTATGGTATAAGAGTTGGGTACGGAGTTTGGACTTAATTATTATTTTTCATTTTGTAGAAACCAATCACATATAATTCCCATTCCTTATCCCTACTTTTACCAAATTACTTTATTCGTTGTCAGCTTTCGAGCATCCAAATATAGTGATTGCTTTGAGAAAATATGTAGTGTGTGGATATTTTAGTGACCATCCAGTTTTTGAATGAATCAAATAATGCGCCAGCAATCTAATACGTATTTTGGTGACCATCCGTTATGCAAATAACGCACCGGGTATCCAAGGTATACTCTAGTGACCATCCGTTGTGTGATTAAATCAAGAACTTGTGCCAGCGAACTATTGTATTCTTGTATGAAATGTTTGACATAATCCCAATAGACCCTTTTAACCTAAACCCGGATAAAAGACCTCTTTGATGAATTTATTTATTTGTTTTGATACTTGTAGAAGCTTATGGTAAGACACATAAATCGTGATTAGGCAGTGAGTGGTTTATATATTTCAACCAATCTACATCTGAGTGTTGAGTGAATTCCAAAATCATTTGTGAGGTGCTTAATAATGTTATCAAGCTCGAGATTAATTTGTTTATGTTTCAAGAATATTCACATATAAATTCAAATTAATAATTATTCTTTTCAAAATGATTGTCAGATTTTTGGGAATCACGATATCAATATAACATTGAAATCATTTTTCTAAATGCTAGACTTGCTTGAGGGCGAGCAGAACTTAAGTGTGGGAATATTTGATAACGCTCAGAATAAGCATGTTTTTAGTTGCATTATCATTAGTTTTGTGCATCATATTTGATTATATTTATATTTCTTTTGTTACTTAATCGTGAAAAAGTGTATATGAAGTTATGTAACCAAGAATAGGAAAAGATGAAGAAAAGTGAAAGAATTTATGAAGTTATGCACATTTGGAGATTCCCGAGGATGAAGCAAAGTTAGAAACCACGCAAGGACTCAGTGATTTGAAAGCACCAAGATTTCGAGGCTTCGATATCAAGAAAATATGAAGTTCTATGGAAGAATTATGTGCCACAATCAAGGATAAAACATGCAACGAACCAAGACGAAGAAAAGTCAAAAATGTGTGTGAGAAAGGTCTCCAGCCGATCGGCCAGAGCCCGTAACCGTATCGGCTGGAGTGTGTTGGAAGTGAGGAACCGATCGTCTGCTCCTCAGACTGATCGGTTGGGCAGTCCTGCAGTTACAAGTTTCACATTAAATGATGGTTTTACTTCATATTAATCATTGGAGGCCGATCATTCCAGTTAATAACTCATTAGGGATGTTTTCTTGAAGAATAAGTACATTATTTACTATATAAAGGATCCTAGGCTAGTTTACTAAGGGTGATAATCTTAATCTTGTGATAGACTTTACACCAAAGCTGTTACTCACTTATTATATTGCCTGAAAGTCTAGAAGTACTGTAAAAACATCCAGGAAGTATTGAATTAAAGTCTCAAGTGTTTGGTTCTAGTTTGGAGTTGTTTATGGGTCATATTAGGCGATTGGAGGAGCGTGGTTGCTATAGGTCCATGAATCTACATCTGAAACTCTTAGATAGAGATATCTTGTTCTTTTACAATGAAGTACTATTTTCATAAGTTTAATGAAAGTAATGTTTGTTACTTGTGTTCTGTTATGATTGATATTATGGAGTAATTGTTGGTATATTTGTGTGGAATGATGTAAACATTTGTCTGAGCATTTTTATCTAAATGATTGCATGAAAATCTCTCTTATCTAATGAGTTTTTGGAATAAAATCTAGAGAATGTTGCTACGTTAAAAGTATTTTCTGAGAAGGCTCCCCAAACATAGACATGTCGAAAATGCGAATAAAAAAACTTTTGAGAACCGAGTGTGTTTTCTGAAACTTTGGTGTCGCGGAGTATATGGCAATTTGAGAGGCACATTCTAGAACGTTTTAAAAATGATGGTTATCCTCTCCGATATCTTTTCTATATTTGAATTACACGTTATCTATTGGGCCAAGGTTGCGAAACCCTAATCATGAGCCTATATATACTCGCCTAATGTGGGTGCTCCTCGTTCATTGGTCATCTAATCCTTTTGCCTTTGTTTTCTTATCGCAAGCAAAACTATGTTGATCACCTGGCTTTCAGATATTGATGGCACGAACGATATGTGCAATATTAAGGTAAAAGTAGTTTCTATATGGAATCAGTATTACGGTGTTAGTCTAAAGTTGCTGGTATTGATATGATTCTGATGGACGTGGAGGTATAATAATTCGTTTATAACCAAATATTTTTTCCGAATCTATACACATGTTGTAAATATTTATTGTTTATAATGTGTTTTATGAAACCGGGTACGAAGATCCATGCAACCATTGGCAATTTAGTGGTTTTTGATTTTCAATTTCTCATTCGCCAGGATGATTGTCATTTTATATCAAACTTCAATGTTAAAAGTAATTCAGACATGCTTAAACTGACTTCTCATCCATGTAAAATCCACTTTATCAAAAAAAAAAAAGAAAAAAAAACAAATGTTAAACGATGTTCTGATTTTGCTGATATACAAGAGTCTTTGAATTTACTGCCTTTTGAAAGTTTTTTTAGGGCACATGAATGACTTTATGTGTTCCTTTGGTAAGTTTTATATTTTTTAGTTATGTTTTGTTTTGCGCTTTACAATTATATGTGTTTCTTATATAGTGTCTAAAGAAATATATATGTATTGTTATTTATCTTTATAAGATGTTTTTTTTTTTTTTTTTTTTTTTTTTAAATTATGTTTTGGTTTGCGTCCGACTTATATGTTTCTTATATAGTATCTGAAGAAGTATATGTGTTTCTTATATAGTATTATTTATTCTTTTAAGATGTATTGGACAGTTAGTCGAAAGTAATAACATCACGATTATTGATCCAGAAGATAAACCTAAACATTTTTTAGAGTTCAAGCTACAAGATCTTAGGTGATTTACAATGTTCATCGTTTTTTAAAATATTTATAATATTATTAAATACATACTTTGGAATGACCAAGGTTTTGTCAATAATGTTATATCTTTTTGTTCAGTGGTGTGAGAGTTCTATGCACACTTTGGAATGACCTGGCTATTACACTTCATAAGTTTATCAAAGCGCATGCCACATCAAAAGATCCTATAATATTACTTATAGTTATGGCAAAGAAAAGCATGTGGGACTGTAAGTATTTTTTTTTAATGTTTGTTCATCGTGATATAAGAAAGGAAATTATAATTTTGAATTACATGCAGGTACAGCGCAAGTTTCTAATTGCTTTGTTGGCATGAAAGTGTTGATAAATGATGAATCAAATCCACATATTAAAGAATTCAAAAAGAAGTAATCTTGTACATTAACATAATTATTTGTATGATTTCATAAGCTTGATAAAACAATTGTTTTAAACGCTTTTTTTTTTTTTTTTTTTTTTTTTTTTTAAATAGATTGCTAACATCTGATATTGCT